>WBNM01002538.1:0-14432 GCA_013399055.1 Ramphastos sulfuratus
CTATACTGTGACACTGTGATACTCTGATTGCCTGCTTGTCTTAATCTCCATGTTCACTCTAGCAACAATAGCAGCTTTCGGAAAGGAAAACAAATACTTATTTTTATTTACTATTTTTTTTCCTTCTGTTTTTGGTTGGTTGGTTTTGGTCTTTCCCTTCTCTTTGTTTTTTTCCCTTTGTCTCTCTTTTCTTCCTTTTTCCCTTTGCCCCTCCTTATCTCTTTCCCCCCCTTATCTCCTTTTTTCCGACTTTTTCTTTTTTTTGCCCCTCCTTTCCCTATTTTCTCTTTATCCCATCTCCCCTTTTTCCCTTTCCATTATCGTTACTTTTACTTTTTCTTTTTATCTTTTCCCACTTTTTTGGTAACTGTACTAAAATATACACACTTATATACTCAGGGCATCTAGAAGCAAGGAGAATAAAATTGGTTGACTTCAACAATTGTCTATCATCTCAGTTTCACATCTTTCCTTCCTTATAGAGAGCAACTTCATATCATCAATATGCAACAGGAGAAAACTAAAATTACTTCTCACAAAGAAGGCAGTGGTAATAAATACCAGAATGTAAACCTCCATTCGTAATTCTGCTTATGTATTTCTGTGGATTTTAAAACATTATAAAGTTATGACTGAAGTCTGCAAGATTTTTTTTTTAATAACATTTACAGAGTTCACTGAAATAGAAGGACCTCAAAGTTTATTTAATCCATTCAGTTGTTCTGTTTCTTTCAGAGATTGCTAGCAATTAATCTTCATTCAGACTCAAAATTATTACTGAAATAAAAAACAAGTCAAAACAAAATCCAAGCTCAAAATATTTAAAGTTCAAGGCCAGAGTGAACCAAAGCAATATTACAGTTACACTTCACAATTTAACCTCAAAATTATCATTGCAGATGCAGTCCTGATCTATGAGAGTTTAAAAATACCTGGTATTTACAACTACATATCATCTTTCATTTTAGAGCTTGTTTTTAAATGCAAGCCATAATACCCTTACTCTATAAGTTGAAGCAAACATCTAGGTTTGGGGTCTTTTTTCATAACTCATTATGTTGAAAATAAACGTGTACTTATTAACACTGTTAGCTTCATAATCTCCAGTGCATTCAAAGCAGCCTATCATACATGCAAATAAATTTTCACTGTACTTGGGTCATTTCTATTAGCTCCATCATTGACCACTTGCAAGCAAAATGTAGGATACATTCCTGAAATTATTTACTGGTGATTTTGAAAAAGTGAAAACAGGAAAAGAGACAAATAGTAAGACAAATGGAACATGAGAAAGCTATTTTGAAAATGCTTATGATTATTAATATCTTAAGTAGAATCTTAATTTCAATCAGAATATGTAGAATTAAGTATTATGTGTTTTAACATCATTGATATTTGACTACTGTGATCTGCAGTGAACCAATATACTATATATATATGTATTTGTAAATATTTTTAATGTAAAATATTTGTCTATTTTGACAGCTTAGCGTGATATTAGAGCAATAAAGGAATGATGAATAAATATTGATTCCATAAATTTTGGTTCTAATAAAAGTTACATTTTTGAATTTAGAATGTGGATGAAATTGAAATATTGGTAAATTTCAGAATGGCTACCGCTTTGTACCATTTTTTTCATCTAATAGGTGTGAAGGAAACTACATACTTTCATCCCTTTAAGAAGTCTTGATAGGACATATGAAGACAGTGTTAACTGCTTAGTAAAAATCACTGCATTTAATCTTGAAGTCTGACTTTATGAATTCAGATTAGTATTGATGTTTACCAAATCAATCCATAAGTTTGCACTACATAAAAATCAATCTCATTTTTCCATGACAACAGCAAATTTCTAAAAATATGAGAGACTTTCATATAGTGAACAAAACTTTCATTTTCTTGGGATAAGCAAACTCCAATGAGAGGCAGAGGAGAAAATAAAGAGCTAAAAAACTATAGGTTTCAAGTCTTAATGTCATCAAGAAAATCTTAATTTTGGGAGAAGAATGAGTACTAGAATCAAGGTACATTTGCAAAGATATCGAGATTTTTGTGACTTTTAATCACATTCCAGCTTTCTGCAGTGGAAAAAAAAAAGTTTATGAAGGCAGGATACATTCTTGAAAGAGCTTTAGTTTAACAGCTAGAACCAGTGCATGATTAGGTACAACTGTACTTTATGCTTTGTAATGTCTAAAAGTCAATGTCTTTTATGTTAAAAAACCAGAAGTTAGTCTTCAGCATACATTAATGAGAACTGCATTTCTCTGGATCTGGATACTGCATTTCTTATTTCCTCTTTCCCACTATTTTGTAGATGTTTGCTGGTATGATAGAGCATCAATTTGCAATGTTTAAGAGAATACTAGTAAAAATTTGTCTTTGAGTGTATGTATTGGGAGGACCTTGAAAGAATATAGAAGGAAGTTCTAAAGTTAAAAACAAAGTCTTTTCATATCAGAGGTCACAGCTTTGTATTGTACCATAACAACCTTACAGCCCTAACAGAGACTACATCCCAGCTAAAAAATGTCACTTTTGGTAGGTATTCTAGAGATTTTATTTATTTAATTTTCAGATATATCACCATTTTTCTGATGGATTGCTCATTTCCATGAGACTTCAAATGGTAGTTTGTCTTTCACATTTCTTCCTTTCTGCGATGGTGGATCAAACAAGTTGGTTCATAAAATGCACACAATCACAACAAGGAAGTCTACTTTTCAGTGGACAGAGTTGAAGTTTTGAATCTATACAGCATATATGCATGAGCGGATGGATCCAGGCATGTCTATGTTGGTACCAAAAGCACGACAATAGAGCACGTGGCTATTTGGATGATTTTTCATGACAATTACTGTCAAGTGTCTCCATTGTGTGGTCAATCCCATGGAAGAGATGATCTTTCTTTTTATAACATGATTTTTTTGTGATTTCAAGTCCTACTGAAAACTAAAGAGTTTCTAATTCTGAAGGGTGCAACAGGAATTTTGATCCTGAGGTCATGTGGTGATTAGAAATCTGAAGTGCCATAGAAGAATTCTCTGTTTTATGATAAAATGTAGGGATCTTTAAGAGCTCAGTCTATGAGTGATCCTCAATATCATTGGCATCAATCTAGAGGAGTCTTTAAGCAACTGATTTTCACTGCAGTTTATAGCCTCATACACTCAGTACAGCTACTTTTCCTTATGATGGAAATTAGAAATGACTTAAGAATAGTGAAAGATACAGAGAAACCAATCTGAGACAGGAAAATAACTTTCTTAGTAGTGTTTCCTACTGTCATGGACTGCTGTTACAACTTGCATTATGATGGTTAACAATTCTAAGAGACTTTATGTTGACTCTGAAATTAATAGCAGAATCTGCAAAATTGCTGATTTTTTCCCCCTCAGTATATTTTACTGTGGATTTTGTCTTTTACTGAATTATATTAAAGAAGACAATCCAAAATACAATCCCATGACTTAGCCTAATACTTAAAAAAGTCATAAGTGTATATTTGTGTTTTCATTGTTAGGTGTTCTACACAAATTTTCTAACACACGTTCTAGTGAAAAACAATGATCCTTTAAATCTGGAAAGAAAGTAGACTTCAAACCAATTTCAGAAAGTGAATTTAACATGATATCTTATACTTGTGATCTTGTGATTAAGGAGTACAATCAAAATAACAGAGATTAATTGTATTTTTCATTTTGATTTGAAATCAAAGCAAAAGTTGTGTCTTCTCGTGAAACACAGAAGTTTTCTATTCCTTTGTACCAGAGTTGAGAGCTGATATGAGTGATCAGGAACAAAATGTAAAACATCTTTAGGTATATTAGTTTTATGGCTACTTTGCTCTTCGATAATTTGTCCAAGAATCTTCATCTGAAGAGCAGTTAATTTCATGCAGCTTATAATTAAGTAGATGGATAATGCAGATTTGTTCACAAAAAAGCCCTTAAAATGAATTTGAAAGCCACCATATGAAATCATAGAGAATCACAGAAAGGTGGGGTTTGGAAGGCATCTTTGGAGATGCCTTGTTCAGCTACCTTATTAAAACAGGTTCACCTACAAAGGTTACGCAGAACTCCATCCAAAACGGTTTTTAATATCTACAGAGGAGACTCCACAACCTTTTCTGAGCATCCTGTTCCAGTGTGCTGTCACTCTCAAAGGAAGGAAAGTTTTCCTTATGTTCAGATGCAAAATTCTGTGTTCCATTTTGTGTCTATTACTCCTTGTCCTGTCACTGGACACCACTGAAAAGACTACCTCTTGACAACCATCCTTTAGGTATTTATAAACATTGGTAAGAACCCCTTTCAGTCTTCCTTCTCCTGCTAAACAGCCCAAGGTCTCTCAGCTTTTTGTCATAAGAGATGTTCCACTCCCCTAATCATCTTTGTGGCCCTCTGCTGGACTCCCTTTGGTAGTTCTTTCTCTCTCTTTAATTGGGGACCCCAGAACTGGACATAGTATTCCAGGCGTGGCCTCACCAGTGCATAAAAAAGGGGGATGAAAATCTCTCTTGACCTCATTCTATACTGAGAAATTATTAAAGCACCCCAGAACATCAGTTCAAATTTATTACTGACAATGGTTAAATATTAAGAAAATCCGTATAATAGTATTTAGACCAAAACAGTTTCAGGACATAAAAAATGCATACAATGGGTCAAGATCTCTAGGTTTTGATGCAACTTCCTGGACACCTTCTGCCCCCTTGCCACAAGAATGTTGGTTTTAATACGCTTCTCAGATTTCAGTCCTATAAGGTACATGAAAAGGGCCATTTTCTGTGATTACCTCTGAATATTTCCTGCATTGTTGTACCTACTAGGAGAAGACTCCTCCTTGACTGTATAAACTGCTCTTCTTATTTAACTAGTGATCTCTCTAAAGCTGCTCATGCAACTATCTCTCACAGCACCTGACAGCCTCAGGGTGTTAGGAAACTTTCAGGATGTAGCCTCAGGGTGTGTTTTGTGGACGGGAGTATAAAACGAATCATATTCATCTTCTGCTGTGAAGAAAATACATTTGGCTTCTTTCTAGCATCCACTGAGGGACTTGACTGCTGAAAAGAACAAGCAGGAGAAACAAGATTTTACGTGCTTGTTGAAGCCATGTAAATCTGACTGAATCTGCAATGTTCTTGTGAGATGTGAAACTAAAGATTCTCTGTGAAAGTCTGTGAACTTCTAGTGGAATTTATTACTAAATTACATTCATAAAGCATACACTTTTAATTACCATGGATTTAAATTATCCTTTGTTATTGAAGCAAACAACTTAGAGATGTTAAATATAATGAACTATCTTATATATAAATCTGCATTCATATTCCAAAGATTATTTTAAAGAGTTCTGAAGTTTTAAGGAATATCTTGTGAAAAGGGAAACTGTCTGAAAATGGGCTAATGAAAGAGTTCAAAATCTTTTTCAAGAATGCAGTTAGTGATATATAAAGTCAGCGGGAAACAGCAGCATTTGCATTTCCATTTGTTTGTTCTTTCCCAAACTTCACTTGATTGAGATGCAACGTCTATGCTTATGCTGCATTTTTCTCATTCACTTGTTCATTCAGTACCATCAAGGGGCAGATTCTCAAAAAAAAAATACGTGGGACAAGTGATGAGATTTCTGTTGCATACATTCAGTTGGTTGACAATGTATGCATGTGTGTAATGTAAAATTTAATGATTGTGCTGAATATTTAAGTCTTAGCAAAATACACCAACTTCTGCCTTTTCCCGTAACGTACCTGATAGCTTATGTATTGCACTCTTTTACAAATACTTTTAAATCACAAAATAAAATTGAGCCTAACTTAAGCATCTGAAGTATCTGGCCTTGTTCTCCTGTCATTGATTTTATGTGAGTATTCCTAGTCTTAATATGACATTAGTAGAAGTCCAATTATGTTTCATGTATTTCTCTTTTCAGACCTACAAGTGTCTTCCAATAAACTAACTTGGATTATATTAGATTAAATATATACACAATATAGAGCTCTTCAAACAAGAATTACTAAATGTATATATTAATATATGGTTGTAAACAGCAATCAGTTCCCTTATCATGAATCCATGTGGCCTCCTGAGCAAGTCCTTCTAGGGAAGCCTGATTTAAATATAGTGTTTGCTAGTTCTGTCATCTTCAGTTGTGTGAAAAATGTTTATTATAATATACGATTAATCTCTTGCAACATTAATTTGCTGTAACAAATATTTGGCAAATGCCTACATAGGACCATGGAATAGAATCATTGAATGTTTTCAATTGGAAGAGACCTTTACAGCTCATCTATTCGAACCCCACTGCAGTAAGCAGGGACATCTTCAACTATACTTTGTTGTTCAGACCCCCATCCAACCAGACCTTGAATGTTTCCAGGGATAGGGCTTCTACCACTCCTTGGAATCTATCCCAGTATTTGCTCATTATATAAAATGTTTTCTAGAATTACTTCCCTGTCCTCTATGTTCTTTGTCATAGCTTAGGAGGATCTGTTCTGTGGTCTTCTCAGACACAGAGGTGAAGCTGTGTCATGATTTTAAGCCTAGCTCAAACCAAGCACCACACAGCTCATGCAACTGCCTCACATCCCTTGCCTCTGGTGGGGTGGGAAGGAGAAATTTAGAGCAAAATGTGAAACCTCACAGGCTGAGATAAGGAAAGTGTGTTGCTTTAAGCTGATCATATATCCTACATCGTTGCAAAGAATGTTTGCTATGTGACAGGAGTGGGAGTTGCCTGGGATTTGAGACTCATGCTATGTTACATAGTTTATAAAATTCCTTATTCTGGGGTTGGGATGAGTCCTCTGGGCTTCTGGTTTCAATCTGCACAGGACTCAGTGCATTTTTTGCAGCCATCCATAATCTATAGGATTGACTGGGTATTTCAATGCTCTCCTGGTCCCCTCTTTTTTTCCCCATCTCTTTTGTGCAATCTGATATTCCTGCAATAGAGTCATATATTGTCCTTTTCTCAACTAACAACTATACAAGGAAAACAAGGGGCAACCCCCACCCCTATCATGCAGCAAGCATTGCTCAGAATGGTGTAGGATGTGTGATTCAGCTTAAACCAATACAAATAATTTAATAGGACAATAAAAAGAACAAATGACAACAACAGTAAAACAAGTAATATATAACAATGAGTAATATAGAATGCAGTACTCTCACCTGACATCTGCAAAGACACTATACCAGAGAACCATGCACCAGACCTATGACATTCATGGCATTGAATACCCCACTGGTTGGTTCAGTTGGTTATCCTGGTGTGACCCCTCCTATTTTTTTCTGGAGACGATTAATCCTATCCTGGCCAAACCTGGGGCAGGCAGACAGATTGGTAGTACCTGAGATTCTCCTTTCTACCCTTTTGATAAAAGGATGAAATGTTTCCCTTTTCCAGTGACTAGGGTCTTCACCTGGCTGCCATGCCTTTTCAAATACGGAGAGTGGTTTGGCAACTACATTAGCAAATTTTCTCAGGACTCAGATTCATTTTGTTAGGTTCACATTCCTGAGGTGGTCTCAGGCCTGATCTGTTCTTCCAGTGGGAGAGAATTTGATTTCCCAGTCCCTCCATCCTACAATTCATCCCCTCAGGAGCTGTAGGAGGAGGGATTGCCAATGAAGACTGAAACAAAACATGTGTTGAGTAGCTTGGCCTTCTCCTACATTGTTACCAATTTGCTAGTTTTGCCCATCATGGGGGTTCACTTTGTTTGACCTTCCTTTTCTGATTGACATACCTGTAGAAGCCATTTTTGTTATCATTTGCCAATCTTACAAGTTCAGCTTCAGCCACGTTTTGGCCTTCCTGACTCTATTTGTACACAACCAAGTAGTGTTATCTATATTCTTCCCAGGAAACTTGCCCCTGCTTCTGCTGCCTGAGCAGTTCCTTTCTGCCCTTTAGTTTGACCAGCAGGTCTCAACTCAGCCCTGTCAGTCTCTTGTTTTTCTCTCCTCATTTCGTACACCTGGNTGCCATAGTATTCTTATTTTTTTATTAATTACCATTAATAATCAATAATTACTTATTAATTGCCATAGTAGTATTAGGTTGACAGTTAGACTTGATGGTCTTAGAGATCTTTTGCCAACCAAAACAATTCTTTGATTGTATGACATGACCATCTGTGCTAGTAAGCTTTCATTCAAGGTAGAAAGAATGATAGTAGTTTACACATATCAATAACAAGGAAATTTATTTAACACAGAGACACTCACGACCCGTAAGCTATCAAAGAGATAAATTAATTTTAAAAACCTTGTGAATAATTAATATATTGTTTANCTGTCAGTCTCTTGTTTTTCTCTCCTCATTTCGTACACCTGGATATAAAAAGCTTTTATGCTTTCTGGAGAGCACATTTAAAGGTCTGTCACCCCTGTTCTGCCTTCCTGCCCCTGAGGGTATTTTTCCAAGGAGTCCTACTGACTGTGTTCTTAAACAGCTGATGTGTTTCATCATTAGCATTTTTAGTTGTCACTTAGGATATATCAAAAGGCTATGGCACTTCAGAACATGGTTTANATGACATGACCATCTGTGCTAGTAAGCTTTCATTCAAGGTAGAAAGAATGATAGTAGTTTACACATATCAATAACAAGGAAATTTATTTAACACAGAGACACTCACGACCCGTAAGCTATCAAAGAGATAAATTAATTTTAAAAACCTTGTGAATAATTAATATATTGTTTATATAGTTTCAATATCAAAAATCAATCACATGGAGTGCTACGAAAGACTCAGAAAATAGGATCACCTTTTGAGATCAAGGTGACGTGCTCATTATTCTTTCTTGCTTTGTAGAAGGAGTGTGCATAATGAGAGACAGGAAGCTTTAAGCAGTATAATCCTAGACATTTGTGTTTTATAGGTTAGGTCTTACTACTTTCTGTGGCGTGACACAGAAAGGAATTCCTACTACATGAACTCCTTCCTCATTCTCCATTCCTTTCAAAGTGCCTGGATGTTGTCTGGAAAGATAGGGACTTCTGCTATGTGCTATTGAAGAACTTCTATTCATTTTTGTCACCACCACTGAAATGAAAGTTGTCCCTCAGACCTTCTGTCCTATTACTAATTAATTTTTCTATGATAATCTGTAAGATGTCTGCTCTGAAAAAAAGATCATACTCTCATATTCTCATGCCATTTCAAAGGCAAATCAATAGAGAATTTTATTTAACAGATTTAGAATGTGAAAAAATGTTCTGGGGAAATAGATGTTGAAACTATGATTTTATTATGAGTAGGGTTTAAATATATAAATATCTCTACTCAGATCATCATTGTATACGTTTAGCATTAGCAAGTTATGGAAATCTTAAGATATAAAAAAAAAGGAAAATTAATTAAAAAGAAAAATTGCAGTGAGGAATATTACTTTAACAAAGTTTTTGACTGCATAATAATAAGAAAACCCATTAGTTGCAATCTGTCTTTTTTTTTTTTTTTTTTTTTTTTTAGTTGTAATTTTGGGCACCCATATTGATATTTAAATAAATTTGACAATGTAAAGTCATATCCTTTTATTTCACTTGCAGTATATATTTAAAAAGGACTGGACATTATACCAAAGGTATACTCTAAAACCAGATATAAATGTTATTCTGTTCTCATTAGATAAAAGAAACTAGAACAGTGTTGATATGACTGTTTAGGAACTGTATCAGTATTTATTTTGACCTTCAGTGCATCTGTTGCAATACATGAATGTAGATCAAAACTTTGGTTACATTAATTAAACTACTGTACTCCATAGCTATCCTGTATAAAAAGTAAAAGGAATGTTCTCCAACATGTTTAGAATTCCTCTGTGCATCTGCTGGTGTCTCCTAATTTTGCTACAGACACAGTTCCTGAATGCCTCAACTCATTACAGAGACAAATATCAGTCAGTGACAGGTAACTTTTCATTCTAAAGCACTTACGCTCCTGATGTCTGTGCTTCAGAGATATTTCATTTTGCACCTGAAATTATTTTCTGTGTTAACAGCTATGAAGCGTGATAAAAAAAAAAAAAAAAGGATACTGTAATTTAGATAAACCTCGCTAAATGGCTGAACTGAAACAAAGCTGAAAATGAAGGTATAAATGGCTGAAGTGATTAAGACTGTCAGGTTCTCCTGAGTCCTGTTAGAGAACGAAGTAAGTGATGGGTTATTATTTATCCCCGAGTGTGAGTTTGGAGGATTTAATTAAAGATGTTCTATTATATTTTTCAAAGGCTAATTGAGACTGTAAATCAAAAACTACAATAACACAATGGACTATTGTTAATGGAATAATGGATAATTAGGCAATTCAGAGATGTCTGTCTTTTAAACTCTTGAATTTTGCTGCTTGGATTTTTTCTGTTATAAATTCAAAGAAATGGGTGATTTTAAGAATGTCAGATTTTTCATGAAAGATTAATCTTCTCTAGCTATTATGAATACAGATTTCTTCATTGACTACTATTGTTACCATAAAAAAGAAAGTATATAAAATATATAAGTGTATCATAAAATAAAGGAGATTCTTACAATACACACGTAGTCATTGGTTGCAGATATGATTAAAAAAAAAAAAAGTTACAAGCTACAAAGGAAATTTCCTGAAAAACTTCAGTTGTTCCCATTAGTGAAGTTCTTCAACAGATGTGTGAAACATAAACACAAGTGAAGCTAGGGAACATCATTCTGAAAGGAGAATGGATCGCACTGCAGTAGAAGCACAAATAAAAGTTCTGCCTAAGTTTGTAGATCACAAACAATATCTTTCAGTGTTTATATATACAGTAATCAGAATAAATAAGGTGGAAGACAGTTGAAATCTGATGGCAAATTTTCCCTTTTTTAGCTTGTCTAAACTGAGGTAAAACCCAGACAAAGACAAACAACTAGCACTCAGTGCAAACAGTGATGACCTGATTTTAATAAACGAATTTCAAGGAAACGATTTTAATAAAGGCTGTATGAGACAGGAACTAAATCTTCAAGTGCAGCTCATTCTATGACTCATATGAATAGACTACGGGGCGTTTATCTTTTGTGGAAGGTCTGTAACTAAAAATAAAGGAATAAACCAACAATCTTACCTTTAGGGAAATAATGTGACACTGTTCTGTTGTGCCAAAGAGAAAGAATAGATTAACGGAAAAAAAGTATGATATAAATGTGTCCCTGAAACTTCCTCTGAGGGAACCTCATTGAGACAACTAGATTCTGGTAGAAATCTTACCAGTTTTAAGGAGCTGAGCAAAGAAAGAGAGCATGGATAGAGACCTGCAAAATCTCCTTCTCCACTGGCTCACACTCCTTTTATTTCCACCAGGATAGCAGTCGGAACTCAGTTTCATCATAGTATGAACTTTTGATCATTGTCTTGGGAGCAAAATTGGCAGAGATTTCTCATGTGACATGGGAATATGAAGAAGAATTTTTCTCCTAGCTCTTGCTTAAAGTGAATGACTCTCACAACTCACAAAAGATGCAAAGCTGAACATAGTAATTGTGTCAAGACTAGACTACATTTCAGACAAATCTAATTAAAATAAGGAGGCTTCTGTAATACCTGCAAATCTTTTTCACTTATTAAGTTGAAAGCTGTATCAGCTACAGTTAGTCTTACCTCAGAACCTGAGCAAACATCTGGCTTCTTATGTATGTATGCTTGTATATTCATTTACTTACTAAAATGTAGACATCTACAAACAAATTGTTTCAGCTGACACTCTTTTGGCAAAAATGAAATCTAGAAAAGATACATATATCTGGAAATACCTATGCTGATTCAACCCAAAGTATTTGCAAATATTTTGGGCTGAGCAATAGGGCAATATATGAAAATGCTTATCAAGCTAAAGGTTTAGGGTAAACCTCACAAGAGTTCTATTAGGTATTTTACATAACTTTAAAATCCTCTTTTTTTTTTTTGTATAAACAAATTGTTTTGTGCTTATGTTGTTAATATGTACAGACCATATACCAAATTTATTTATCTTCCTAATATAAAAAGCACATGAAAGAAACTGTATGTATTATAAGTTTTATACCAACATAACCTATGTAAGAATATTTATTTATCTAAAACCACAAACAAATTTAAGAAAATATGTTGCATTATAGTACTGTAATCAATTTTCAACATAGAAAACATGTGGCCATTGTAATAAATAAGAGAAAATTTAAAGAGAAAACATCAAGACTTTTGTCTACCAAAATATCACAATACACAAGGAAAGAAGTTTCAATCAGAGACTAATGGCACATACTTCAAGTTGATTCTTTTTCTAATGACAGAAGCATCATTTGTGTTATTTTGAAGACAAGCTGAGATACACTTGATATAAACCAAATACTATTTTTTAACAGAAAAACAAAGTACTTTTTGATGATTTCATCCTGCTTCTTACTGTGATTTTAGTTGTCATTACTTGGTAGAAATTCTAATTGCCCATTCACACAGTAAAAAGCATCATAAGCAATAAAAACGGAGGCTTCCAATTCACTTAAAATATATAATACTTTATGTAATATAGTTGATTAATATCAGTGCTTACTGAAAATGATGCATCTATTGCAAAACTTTGTGAATGGATACTAAAGCAAATGCTTATGCTATTTTACAGAAATTACATATGCGCATCAAGTATTTTTACATAAATATCGCATACCTCAGTATTACCTTGACTGCTGGAAGGCCTAAATTTTATGAGGAAGTTCAGATAAAGTAAAAAGTCAGCAGCACCCCAAGGAGGCTTTGTCAGGAACATCAATCAGAGAAAGTTTTCCTGTCAATTTGAATGACATTGATGAGGCTTATTTTCCTTGTGTTATGAGGTAACAAAGAGGAAAAATAAAATATGAAAATATTATAGTCCAGTAAGTGTTGTACAAAGGACAGGATGCAGCTGGGCTTGCTTGCGGCCCAGACTGGTTCAAGCTGCTTTAGCAAGGATCCTGGGGTCACAGAATCAAAGAATCAAAAGGGATTGGAAGGGACTTCCAGTGATCATTAAGTCCAATCCCCCTGCCAAGCAGGATCACTTAGGGGAGGCTGCAGAGGAATGCACTCAAGAAGGTTTTGAAAAGTCTCCAGAAAAGGAGACTCCATGACCTCACTGGACAGCCTGTTCCAGTGCTCCATTGCCCACACCATGACTAAATGTCTCCTTGTGTTGAGCTGGATCCTCCTGTGTTCTAGCTTGTACTCATTGTTCCTTGTCCTATCACTGGGCACCAATGAAAAGAGATGGTCACCCTCATCTTGACACCTACCCCTCACATATTTATAGACATTGACTAAACAGCCCCAAGTCTCTCAGTCATTCCTCATAGGAGAGATGTTCAAATCCTTTAATCATCCTCATTAGCTTTAAATTGCACTTTCTCTAGCAGATCCCTGTCTCTCTTGATCCCAAAGAGTATAGAGTATTCTAGCTGTGGTCTTATCAGGATGGAGTAGAGGGGGAGGAGTGCCTCTCTAGACTCTCTGTACACACACTTAATCCACTCCAGGATGCCATTGGCTCTTTTGGCCACAAGGACACATTGCTGTCCTATGGATAACTTAGTGTTTGCTAGGACTCCAAGGTCTTTCTCCAGAAAGCTGCTTTCCAGCAGGATACCCCCTTATCTCTACTGGTCTTTGGTGTTATTCCTTTCCAGAGGCAGGACATTGCACTTGTGCTTGTTGAACTTCATGAGGTTCACCTTGTGACAGCTCTCAAGGTTGTCCAGATTTCATTGGATGGTAGCACAGTCTTTCAGTGTGTCACCCACCCTGTCCAGTTTCGTATCATCAGTGAACTTGCTAAGGGTATACTCAATTCCTTTATCCAAGTCATTGATGAAGGTGCTGAACAAAACTGGACCTGATACTGATCCCTGGGGAACACCACTGGCCACAGGTTTCCAATTGGATGGTGCATCACTGACCACAACTTTCTGAACTGTTTTACTGAGTCATTTACCAACCCACTTCAAGGTCCAATTATCTAATCCACTTTCCTTGAGTTTACCTATGAGGTTGTTATGTGAGATGGTATCAAAAACCTTTCTGATGTCAAGATAGATGGTATCCTGCTCTGCCTTCATCTATTTGGTCATGCCTTTGTAGAGGGCTATACTAGTCAAGCAAGATTCCCCCTTAATAAATCCATGTTGGCTACTCTTGATAAGCTTCTATTCTTTCATAGGGTTAGAGATGGCCTCCAGAATGAGCTGCTCCATCAGGGATGGACTCCAGGGATGGAGTCGAAGCTGACTGTTCTGTAGTTGCCTGTGTGTCATGGTAGGCCTAAGCAGGCCAAAATAGGCTTATACATGTCTTGGCTTTCCCAGGCATGTTTTTCTGCTCTCCCTCCTCCTGTTTTGGGGAGAAACCACTATGGTAAAAAGGACAAAGAACCTGGAGC
>WBNM01002541.1:0-48173 GCA_013399055.1 Ramphastos sulfuratus
TCTGTGCTTCAACCTTAGGGTCAAGTTCCACCTGTCCATGCTCAGACACCTCTGTAGGTATCAGCCTGCCTCTACCCCTCATATTATCACTACCATGTGAATTACCACATGATGCTTCCCTGCTGGCCTGAAGGACAATTACCTGAAGGGGATCTGGCTCATCTCTGCAAGACTTCAGCTGCATTATTTTGTCCCCAGGATGCTTCTGGGCAGCAGATTGAGAGCCCCTCTTTCAAACCTAAGCATCAAGCAATTCAACTATTGGAAAGATTAGATAAAGAAGTAATGTTTTTTAGTATCCACTCTTCTGGAAAACTGAACTTTGTGCTACTGTCCAACTTGAGACTTATTTTTTCCTTCTGTCTTACTGATGAAGGTAATCTTCCTAAAAGCAATACCATAGTGATTTGGCACACCTCCTCTTGGTCATCAAGATATTTTCCCACCACCTGGGAGATCTCTGAGAACAAGGACCCCATATTTTCCACAGATATAATTTTCTTCCAACCTTGGAGTACTGTTTTGCTTTTGTTGCGAGTCTCTCTAAGACTCAGTGAGCTGTATGGGACCCTGCTAGTTCAGGGAAGGCAGAGCTGGATAGTTTTATGAACTACAGAGTGGCCCAGGCACTTGATGGAGGAGGCAGTCCACAAATCCAAGTTCCTGGCTCAGGAACAAGACTGCCGTGGAGAAAGCAACCACATGTAAACACAGGTTGCACGGCAGACAAGCAAGTAAGCAACTGAGACTTCCATTGGAAATCTGTTGGTCAGGTAGGGGTCCCTCACCATTTTAGTTCAAAAATTAATGTACATACCCCCAGAATGTTTTAGTAATGTTACATTGGCATTTTATTCCAGAAACATGTTTCACAGGAAAATTTCTCTGCAGCTAGCATTATGATTTATAAAGGCTTTAAGCCAGGCTACCCAGGAGACCACCTGTGAGTTTATTCCACCACTGAGATGAATGGAAACACCTGACCTGCTCAGCCCTTGTTACTCAATCTCTCCCCTGCACTGCTGTTGCCCTATCCCAGGCTGCTGACATCCATCAGCCTTCTGGGCATATTATGCATTTGAATGGATGCCGGTGGAAGGTAGTATGCAGTCTGAAAAGTGTGGGATTTGAACTGCAGTGGTTTTATGGGTGGACATCCAGTAAATTGTGGGAGAATAGGACAAGAAATTGTAGGAATTGACTAGTTCTGTGCAAATCAGGTGGCATTGTTGAGTTTTGTGGGGTTTTTTTGTTTTTTGTTGTTTTCCCCCAGCGTGAATCAAACCTGCTGTTTGATGAGAAGCTTTTGCATGTATAGACATACATAATTTGCAAAGATACATAAAATCCTTTTATTCTGGTACAGTACCTTGCAGTTAAAATGATTGTTCTATAGCAACACTGATTGAATGCTATGTCTGAGTACAAATCTGAAGAACATCCACTTCAGTAGGGACTGAACGTGCAAGATCAGCCTTAGAAAGCAGATCTGTGGAGTAAGTGTGCATCACTTTTCCATAGTCTGCTTTCATGTCACAAGACAAAATAAACAGAGATACCACAAATTGGTCAGTCTGTCTCTCTGTTTAATTTTGTTGAGTTAATGCTCACTCCAACTTTCCTAGCCAACCAATTTCCTATTTTTTTTTTTCCCCTTGTACTTCTACTTTTGATCATCTTCCAGTTAACATCCAGTTCTGATATGGAAAAACGATCCTTCTCCATAGGTGGCCACCCACACAGCTTGCAATACATAGACCATCAGAGCTGGTCGTTTGGCCGAGGTCACCCATCCCTCAAGTACAGCCTCCTCTGGGAGATGGAGCACTTAGTCTCCAGTTACTGAGCAGAATGAACCTAGCACATGAGCAATCATTGGAAATTCTGGCTTTGATGCTGTACATGATTACAATGCTGAGATAAGTGTTTTTCTTTGTGGAAAAACATTGCAAGACCATTTAGGGCTGTAAGTGGCTGGTGCTGGGTTTAGATCTGCACCAAAAGTTCCCTCTAATTACAGAGTGCCCCCTGCTGAGATCCCGATCGGCGCTAAGGCATAGCGGAGAGTGCCATCTACTGCTCCTTGCCTAGAAACTGAGCTGTTCTTCCGTGGTGTTTGAAATCCTTCAGCCTTTACTGCCAACTTGGGAATTAGAGGCCAGTTGGCAGACAGCCTATTTACCAGCCTCGGGTCTTGGTGCTGAGGTGTGAAGGTTGCGTCACCACTGAAGACATGTCCCATGATGAGGAAGGTTCCAACAAAGAAATCCTCAGCAGTGCTCTGTAGTTGCAGGAAAGCTGATGTCCTGCATAGAATGATATTGTCACCATCCATTATATCACATCTCAGGCAGCTGTAAGTGATGGCATTGGTAGCTCTTCAAGCTGTTTTCCTGCAGAAGTTGACCTGCTGTGTGGGTGTTCAAAGAGGCTGGGGGTAACTTTTAAGTGTGTGCATCTGAAGGACCAGAGAACTTGGGAGGAAGATTTTTATAAATTCAGGGTTGAACGGAAAAGAAAATATGATTTACCATTACTAGTCCTGGAGGTTAGAGCCTCAAAGCTTGCTTTCATGGTCGCCGTTTCTATATCTGCAATGCAGAACAAGCTATTCTGGTATCAGTTGTACACCCCAGGATGCCTATTTTTCAACTGTAAATAGAATCATAGAATCAGTCAGGGTTGGAAGGGACCACAAGGATCATCTAGTTCCAACCGCCCTGCCATGAGCAGGGATGCTCTACACTAGATCAGGCTGGCTAGAGCCTCATCCAGCCTAGCCTTAAACACCTCCAGGGATGGGGCCTCAACCACCTCCCTGGGCAGCCCATTCCAGGCTCTCACCACTCTCATGCTGAAGAACTTCCTCCTCATGTCCAGTCTGAATCTACCCACCTCCAGCTTTGCTCCATTCCCCCTAGTTCTGTCACTACCTGATATCCTAAAAAGTCCCTCCCCAGCTTTTTTGTAGGCCCCCTTCAGATACTGGGAGACCACAATAAGGTCACCTCGGAACCTCCTCTTCTCCAGACTGAACAGCCCCAACTCTTTCAGTCTGTCCTCATAGGAGAGGTGCTCCAGCCCTCTGATAATCCTTGTGGCCTTTCTCTGGACATGCTCCAGCATGTCCACATCCCTCTTGTAATAGGGGCTCCAGAACTGGATGCAGTACTCCAGGTGGGGTCTCATCAGAGTGGAGTAGAGGGAGAGAATCACCTCCCTTGACCTGCTGGCCACACTTCTCCTGGTGCAGCCCATGATCTGGTTGGCTTTCTGGGCTGCAAGTGCACTCTGCTGGCTCTTGTTGAGCTTCTTGTCCACCAGCACCCCCANGCTTCTCCTTCCTACTCTTTTTGAAAATGGGAGTTATGTTTCCCCTTTTCCAGTCAGTGGGGACTTCACCAGACTGCCATGACTTTTGGAATATAATAGAGAGGGGTTTAGCAACCTCCTCCACCAGTTCTCTCAGTACCTGTGGGTGTATCCCGTTGGGTCCCATGGACTTGAACACTTTCAGGTTCTTCAGGTGATCACGAACATGACTTACGATGGGCAGTTCTTCCTTCCAGTCCCTGCCATTAACTTCCATGACTCCAGGAGTGTGGCTGGAGGCCTTTGCAGTGAAGACTGAGGTAAAGAAGTCGTTGAGAACCTCAGCCTTTTCCATGTCACTTGTGACCATTTCACCTGTTTCCTTTCTGAGGGGGCCTAGTCTTCTTTTTACCATTAATATACCTGTAGAAATTCTTAGTGAATATAATGGATTCTTTTTTATCACACAGGAAGGTTTGATTCTTGCCTAATTCTTTCTCTACCAATCCATACTACGCCTTTTGCAATCCTGTCCTTAGTCCCTCTAGAATGGAATTGCAATGCCAGAAGTTTGCAGCACCCTGTAAAAGCTTTCCCAGCTTTTCCAAACAGGGAGCTTTTATCTGCTTGCCTACCACTTGAGCAAGGACTTCAGCTGCTTAAACTGTCTGCTTGTCAAATGCAGCTGAAAAAAAAAAAATGGGGGGAGGGGGAGGAGGAGGAGGTTCAGCCTTTGTGAGCTTTCACTGGTTCTTTCACTAAAGGGAAAAAGAATATTTCATACAGTAACCTGGTAGTACTGTTTTGATGGGGTTTGCACTGCACATCACATGAAATATCTGTCTACATATGTGTGGCATTACAGCATGATAGAGGGGAAGTGACTTTGTCTCAGTTTATGTAAACCTAGAAATTAAATGTAGTAAAAAAATTGGTTG
Source organism: Ramphastos sulfuratus (assembly GCA_013399055.1). Classification (NCBI taxonomy): domain Eukaryota; kingdom Metazoa; phylum Chordata; class Aves; order Piciformes; family Ramphastidae; genus Ramphastos; species Ramphastos sulfuratus. The sequence continues at coordinate 4,251 of WBNM01002541.1, forward strand.
GACACTCACAAGTGTGTGTTGGTAGAAGTTTGTTTTTTTCTTGATATGCAGTTTTGAATTCTTAGTCTTACCTTTTCTTCCTCTCAATAGCCTTAGCCTTTACTTTTAAATGGGGAACAGCAATATACTAATTTCCATGGCAAAGCCCCACTGTCACTGTTACTTAAACAATGGTTTTCTTAGAGCAAGGAAGAGTGAGAGCAGCAACTGTGTAAATTGCAATAAGTGGTTTTGCACCGTAAATCAAGCAATCAATGAAATTGAGTTCTTGGCTTGAAAAGCCAAAAGGTAGGCTCACTTTCCTGAAAAGCATTGCTACAGACTCCAGAGGTGTAAATCTTCATCAAATTAAATTGCAGTGGAGCCAGTGGGATGTGAGATATCAGGAAAAAGGGAACTCTGCCTTTTTCACCCTTCATGGCTCATGAGGAGAATATTCTTCTTGCTGAGCACAGGAAACTCATTTATACCTGTGTCCAGCTCTATTGTTCAGTATTGTAAGGCTGCCTCTTCTTCTGTGTTATTTTAATCTCACAAATATTGAAACCCAGTTTCTGCTCTGTGAACAGTTTGAGGTAATTGGTTACTTGTTTTCTATTTTGGGTGAAGGATGTTAATTTTGTTTATATATCATAGGCAAGAAATCCAAAGGGCATATATAATGGTATAAAGCACTAGAGATTCATATGAATGACCATAAGGTAAACTAAAGACAGCATTTAAAGAACACTCAGAAATTAGGCTTTTAATTATGTCTTCATATATTCAGAAAAAAACATTTGTACTGTTTTGCTCTATCAAAATAGAGCTGTTGGTATTTAAACTTCTCTCTTGCCTAAGCATGAATGAATCCAAAAGGCCTTCTAAATCAAGAATTGTAATGCATAGCACTATGTTTTAGCTGCATATCATCTATAATTGTGCTTTAAACCTGCATGAATGCAACAGACTTTTCCCTACTTGTGGAGGATTCTTTAATGTTTCATCAAATGTATTTTTATTGTACTATTTCTACTAGACTTAAATATCTGCCTAATGTTTGAAAAGTAGAATACTGTGACTGGACTGGTAATTCTTGAAATGAGAACAAGAACTGTACAGTGCTCAGTCATGGGAAACAAGGACTTTCTTTGTGCTTAATTTCTTTTTTTCTTCTTTTGGAGGATTTATTATCTTTTACATGTATTTGTAAGTGCATGGAGTTGCAAACATCCATGAAAAAACTGAAATGCACTGTTACAACTGCTGCGACTGTTTTATTGTATTTTGTCACATAGTGTATATGACTGGCTAGAAAATGATCCTTTGTCCTAAAATAGTTAAGCTTTTGAAAATTTTAGTATGATGCAAAATACAAATGAAAGAGCAGATGCATGCAGTGTGTCTCAGTCTCTCCTGTTGGAGTTATTCCACTTGGTATAAATAATTGAATGTTCGACTCTGGCCATGGGGTAGCAGGAGGAAGAGCAAACAAGCAAGAATGGCAGTGTAGCACAGGGACCAGAACAGTTGTCTGGGCTATGGGGAAACTCAGAATCAGTTCCTTCCTCTGAATCATGCCAAGATGTCCATATTTCTTGCAGGAGTGCCCTAATCACTAGGCTAAGAACTATTTTGGAATCGTTTTTCACTTCCTTGTACATGTCTGATAAGTGAGCGTAGTTTCTAGTCAGGAGGGTATGAGGCCAAATGTTTCCTCAACAGTTAGTATTTTTCAGTAGGAAGAAAGAGTTCTGTCATGGATTTGGCCACATCTAATATTATCTAGGATTTAAAACATTAGCTTGTCATGACTTCCAATGTACACTGCTGTTGGTCAAGCTTAAGGTAAATACGATGAAATAACTTACGGGAAAGCTAGAACTTCAGAATTTAATTTGCAGGAGTAGGAGGGTATAATATCATACATTTCTTACAACTGCTTAGTTTTTAAATTTGATATCTTAAAACTGTTGGAGTGACTGTAATTCCAGATAAAAAGTCTTCCTACAGGCAAAAGATATTTTTTCATAAGCTTTTTAAAAAACTAATAAAGTAGTAATCTATAGTATTTTATTATTTAGAACCCCAGCCTGGGGGATATGATTTGCAAAGAGTTTTTTACATCTCAATTCAGGCTATTCCTGTGAGCAGCCTGTGTGAATATATCTGTCAGTCTTTTCTATAGTTTTTTTTTATTTCTACCAAATGCTGTCTGCATTCAGTCCAAAGAAACACTACCACCTCTTTAAGTGGTAATGCTCCCTGCAGAGTTTTTAGCCTGTAGGAGATACGATTAGAGGGTGATAGTGTTAAGCACTCCTCCTGTATCTGCTGGCCCACTATGATAACCTTAGGGTTACAATGCATGTCTGACAAATACAATTCCATTGTGACTAGCGCCTTATGGCAATTTAGGAGGCTTATTCATCATTTTACAACAGACTTCTGTCAGGGATTTTGCTTATTTGCCCTTCACTGGTGTACAGTAGTTGTAGGTTTATCTCTAGGAGTCCAGCCCTAATAACCAATAACAAAGTGCTTAAGCTCTAAGCTTGTGAGAAATGGACTTGCATTATACTCCAAGTGCACCTTAACTCTCGACTGATAAGACAATGTGTCTTTGAGAGAAGGAAGGATTTGTATGAACTGATCCTTTACAGTACAGTGTATGCATTGGTAGAAGATAGGGGGAAGCATGTTGTGTTGTAACCATCCCAATCTTAGCTTTTTACATATAAAATACATCCTTGCCATCATTAGAAACGTTGCCTTTAAAATATGAAAGCAAAGAGATATCTTGCCTTGGAAATTGCACTACAAAGTTGTTTGTAACAATGATGTGGGATTTGGAAGAACTGAGTTACTTTTGATGAAATCCCCACGATTATGGTTTAAATTACACAGATTTATTCAAGGAACAACAAAAGTTTTTTTTTTTATTATTATTCAGATTCCTGCTGGGTTCTGGATATTAATTAGGTAGTGGTTCCAGATGAAATCCAGGAGAGGGGGAAAAAAAGTGCTGCTTACATTTTAATAACCTAGAGAATTTTAAGTGGCTAACCATATTGTTTACTATATATCAGTCTGAAGAATAAAGAATAAAAGTGCATGAATAGACAGGCACACAGCATGGAAGAATAGTACCATACACCCTAGCTAAAGTGCATTGTATATTCAAGGTTTAGATCTTCCACCCAGCAGATTTAGAGCATGAGGGGGCAACATTTGAGAAGTGTGTACTGAACAAACACAAACATGAGGATTGCCTTTTTTCAGTTTTAAGTGTGAAAACATTAGCTCTCCCTCTATGCCTTTGAAGTCTTCTCTTTCTAGCAAAGCTCTGGCAGGAGGGAGGTCTTTCAATTAGTTTCTCACCCATAATGATTTCTTTGAGAAATTTTAATCAGGTTTTCCATCACAGAGTGCATTTGTTACTGGTACTTGATCTTTTGGCCAGCTGAAGCTTCTGTGGTCCTTTGTCTCTTGAGCAGTTGGGTCTTTTATAAACTTTCTGGACTAGTTATTAATCATGGAACTTTTCTGCTTTTTCGAGGTGCAAAACTGTGAACAGAGTAAAATACCGGTGTAGTGAAATGAGCTAATTACCTTCAGCGTTCTCAAGATAAGAGATAGCATGTTAGCAGTAATGCCTACAACAGCATCATTGCTTTCTGTTTCCATTGTTTTGCAGTAACTATATAATTAGCTCACTGTATCAGAAGCTGTCTGCTTTTTGTGGCAACCTGTACTGTTAATCACTAGAAAAGTTTGGGTAAGTGATCTGTAGCTTTTACACCCGTAGAGTAGCACCAACTACTTTGAAGGGGCACTTTATGCAGGCTCCTTCTGCATAGGTAAGGATTGAGAAAGAAAAGACTGGCAAAACTGTAGGAGCTGAAACCTTTGATACAGCTTCACAACAGTATTTAGTAAAGTGTTTAACCACTTCATATAGTTTATTCTGGATCAAACTGTGTCCATCTTTATTCTCTTGAATCTAGTCTACATTGAAAAAAAAATTGTGTTGATTCCCTTAAATAATTTAATTTATTCTGACTCTGATCTTCAAAGGGGATGCTTTCTTATAAAAGCAGAACTTCAGGAAGGAAAGGGCTCAGCAGGGCCAGATTATTCGTTATGAAAGAGGCCTTCTTCCATGGGGCATTTTTCAGGGACTATGTTCTATCACAAGGAACTTCTCTCCAGTGCTAGGAAGATGAATTACATGCCTGTTACTGCCTCTTGCAGTTCCCCATGTCAGTGAAAAGGCAGGTCATGGTTGCACCAGTGGTCTCTTGGAGCTGGCAATGCTGTACTCACTGGGACTTGCTCGGCAAGCAGGTCAGGCTGACGCTAGGGAGAAATTACTGTGAGGAGGGAAGGCAGAAATGAGGTGGGGTCCTGCAGAACTGTGCACTGCCTATCCAAGGTCACAGCAGTGGAATCAGCTTAGCATAGTGCCACTGCAGGCAGTGGGGCAAAGCAAACACCGTTTCTATCATACTCTCGATAAAAATCAGCTCTATTACACTAGATTATTTTTGCTCCATAAAAGCTGACTTTTGTGGATATGGGTGAAAATCTGCCACGTGCACAGTACTTTAGACTAGAGGAAAGGAAAAACACAAGTGTTGTGTGTATTTAGGAGTTGGATTTGGAACTTTTTCTTTTTTTTCCTGTATTCCAGTCCCCTCATCATGCCTCAATTTTAGTACAATTTAAGTACAAAATTCACAGAATTTGGGAGATATAGAATGTGGGATTTTATCGCCGTTCCATCCTACTTAATTTCAATCTGTTGTCAGTTAATTATAGATGCTACTTCTTTGGATATTATTGCATAAGTCAACAGAAAACAAAAAGGCTCTGTAAAAAGTGGTCATTAAATTCAGCTTTAGATATTTGATATAGTTTCCAAGTACCTCTTTATTTATTTGAAAAAAAGAATCCTCTTGAAATGTTCTCTTTCTTCTTCCCCTCTGTGGCCTTGGAGCTGGTCCCTCTGAGCACTGTTTGTACATTAATTATTATGCTAAGTAGGGAAGATCAGGTGATAACACGAATACTTTTGAAGCACACCACCAAGGCTTCAAGGTAGGCAGCAGTGCTACATCGTTGTAAGATATGTGATGCCTGATTTATTTTTTTTTTTAATTTTTGATATACCAGTGAAAACAAGACATTCTCTAGGTCCTGTCTGTTCCCTCATCCTATTCCTGTCCTTGTGGAGAGCCCCCTCTTGGCACAGCCACTATTCCTTGTTCCTCATGAATCGCCCTGTTGTGTGCAGGACGCAGCAAAGTCAGGACCCCAGAATTAAATCCCTCTCTGAGTTACTGGCCTGGCTATTCCAAAAACCACATAAATTTAATTCTATGGAAAGCAATGAGGTTATACCAGACGTTATTTGGGGTCCATTCTAAACCATTGCATTGCTCACTGCTTTATAATGTGTTTACTGCGTATTTTTTGTCCCCCAGGAGCTGTGTGTGTGTTGAGGATTTCAGTGAGTGCAAGGAAGGGGGAGGCCCCCAGCATGAGCTACTCAATCTCTCTCTTTCCTCTCAAGTGCTAGTAGTAATGCACTCTACCTTCACAGACAGGACCTTGTTGCTAGGGTAAAGGGGAATACAGGAAGAAAGCAAGTTTATTAGCATTCTGAACCTTTTAAAGTGTTGTATACATTATGATCTGCTGAAATAGTACAAGATGCATTTTAATTTCCCCCCACACACACACTGTCAGGGTTAAGAAGTCTTAAAAGGATGTCACAAGTTCAAGTAGTACAGCAACACAAAATTTATTCCCAGCATTTCCTTATCAGCCAGTGATTAGAAAAGCCTCCTGACAGCTAGATGGGTCAGACTGTAGTTTGTTGGAAAAATCCAAGGTGTCCTAACACAACTTCATGGACTAATTTTTCTAAGTTTCTCTTTGTCTCAGCACAGCACTGGCACTCCAGATCAGGTTCTGTTCTTGCATCCATTGGTTGGTTGTGGTTTTGTGGTGTTGAATAGATAAAACCCCATTCTTGGTTTGAGGATTGTCACATACCTATATAACTGTTTTTCTTTACCTTCTTGTTTACTTTCTAGACAAAATATTATTTGAAAACAAAGAGAAGGTAAACATGCTGAAACCTTCATGAAGTGTTCTATCTCCCAAAGTCCAAGATGCCAGTGGATTTGGTATTTATTAGCTGTAGACCTTTGACTGCCATTCAGACTGGTATGCAACTGTGTTGGGATCTTATTCTGCATCTCCTCATTAATTAAAAAAAAAAAATTTGGCAGAGCAATAGAAAAGTGTCAACAAAACCTATGGCTTGTAAAAGGTAAAATATTTACAAACCGCTTGTCGACACTGGCTTGAATACTGCAAATATTTGCTCTACTTGTAAATTGGCTACTTGAAATCTCTGCATAGAATCACATGGAGGTACATAAAACATGGGAGAATGCAGTAGGATGATATATTTTGTTGCATTTATAAACCTGGAAACTTTATTCTGGGTAGTAAAAAGCAGTAAATAGCTGTCGTTTTTCTTATTACAACCAGTTTGGCACAAATTTCAATATGACTGGCTCTAGTGGACAATTCTTAGACAATATTGGCCTCTGTTTCTTCTAGTGCTGAATGTGTGATGGACCTGTGTCCTGTGAAGTTTCTGCTTGCCCTAGTTAGTGGTTACCTCATAAAGATTTCACTATAGAAAGTTGACACATTTGAGGTGAGAAAGGTACTAAAGGGTTCTTGAACCACCTGTAAAATAGTTTTGTATCTTTACAAAATAGGTGTACTTCAAACCATCATAACTCGCCACCAGTAAAATTAAAAAAATTCTTGTCTTTGCATTAACTTTATAAAGCTGGAGCAATGCTAATCTAGTTTATCCATGGATGAGATAATTTACTTTTCTAGTACATTATTTTAAACCAGCAGAGCTTGTGAATGTTGATAGCTTAACACTGCTGAAGTACTTCGTACAAGGCTTATACCATCATATGGGCAAAATGGCTTACCCATTTAGAGGAATATTGCCATTTTACAAGCTGACATAGCTCTTCATTTGCCTTACCATTGTGTAATTAAGAAAAAGTCAGGTAGGAAGGAAAAGTATTGTTTCTAACACTTGGAGAGAAAAATAAATATTATAACTGCAAAGGACCCTGTTTGTTTTTGTTTTTTTTTTTTTTAAAGAGAGACTCAAAAGTGGTTGCCTTCAGAGTATATAAGGTGTGGGAGACTTGCACAGTAGTAACTATTCCTTCCATAAGGCACAAAGCCAGCACTCAAACCTACTAACAAAGTAAGATTGATTTCAATGTGTGTTTTCAGGGAGTATTTTAATTGCAAACTTGACTCTTATTTAAGAATAACAATGAGAAAATAGGTAATTTATCTGTGGTCTTGCTTGCCCTTCTCTTAAACCAGCAATTATACCACTGCTGATAGACTAAGCTAATCTGCATTTGTGATTTCTGTCTTTGAAAAGTACACGTTTGGTTCCGGGACGTTTGTCAGTGTGTTGCCTAGCTGTGGCTTGGCAGAAAGTGCCTGGCACTGCCATTGTGCTAATTAATTGGCTCTGTAGGAGGCAAGGTGAGGCAGGGCAGCGTCTGTGGCCTTGGTGACCATTCACCCTCTCATGGGCTACTTGGGCACTGCCTGACCCAATGGAGAGAGTTTGGTGCCTCCAGTAGCTGCAGAACAACCTCTGAAACCCACATTTGTCTCTAATTCCCTCCAGCTTTCTCGGGTAGCCTCTGCAGTGTGCCTGGAGTTCAACTGGTAGAGAGCACAAAACCTCTTTGTCTTGGGTGTCTTTCCTTGGGAGAAAGTGTTGTAAGAAAGACTTTCTTACTGGCACTTATGACTCGAGATCCTTTGCTACCCTATTAGATCAAGTAGGGTTAAATGTGGATCTGTCACAGACTTTGAGGAGCTTTCAGGTAGTCTCTGAGGTCAGTCAGGGAGGGTGATGCCGATGTTGGGGTTCAGTCCTAATGAAATCCATAGTATTGGCCTTGAGAATAGTGGGATCTGATTTAGGTCTATGACAGAAACCAACTGTGGAGTACCCGGTGTATACTTTGACACATAAAGCATGTCCTTTTAAAGAGTGGAGGAACTGCAACATGATGGTTTCAGTAGTTCTTAATCTTCTGGTTTGGGATCTAAAATAGATACATTTTTGTGCAAAGGGTAATGTGGCTTAAACTCTGGTTCTTTAAACAGTAGTGGGAATAAATACAGAGTATGAATATAGATATGCATGTATTACTGGTGATACATCTAAAGGCACGTGCATGTATTAGAACAAAGGCTGTAGTGTGGAGTGGAAGTCTTTGGAGAAATCATGAAATTTCCCATGAGGAGCTCCCCTCTAAAAGTGCAAACAAAACAGAAAATAGGGTTAACCCCAAACTTTTCCTAAAAGATGTCTTACAGAGATTACACATAGCACTTTCATCATTGAGAATCCGTCTAATATGCAAATGTATTTGGGATAACTATTGAGTAAAAGAAAAGTAGTTTGATTAATGGAACCTGTCCTTTATAGTTCTCTTGCAATGTGTTAAGGCTCTGTGTTGTGTCTGTGCATGTGTGCGTGCGTTTCAGCAGCAGCATAAGCATGCTGGCAAAAGCCACTGCCAAGTCTCATTAATTGCAGCTCCCGCAGACTTATTCAGCCATAGAACTCTTATTTGTGGTGTACTTTTACATTAATTTGGGACTCGGGTTTCCTTTAAATTTCAAACTACGTAGAGCAAAGTGTATCCTATTTAAAGAAACGAATAAACAGAAGGCAGCTAGATCTTGGGAGAGAAGCAAGATGATTTTCCCTTAAATTCATTAGGATTACTATATCGGTTCATTTTTGTTGACAAGTGCAGTCCAAACCCCCCAATACGTGAGAACATTCCTCTCCAGCATACTGTTTCAGCCAAAGCTGTGTAATTGCCCAATATCATAGGCATAAACGGCAGGAGGGCAACGGAGTTCAGTCAAGACCCCCCAGTGTTTGTGTTTGGTATGAAACACTCCATACAAAAATAATGATTTTGGCTCCTTGAGCCTCCCCCCAGTAGTATTTTCAAAAACTTTGCCAGTTGCTGTTGTACTTTGTTCTCCAAGAGTACACTGTAGAAAATGCAGCTTCACTAAAGAGTGGCCAAAGGTTAGGCATTTGTAGAGGGGGAAGGGCTTTTTTTTAATACATATAAAAGATTTGTGCAAATACACGCATTTAGTTTGAATAATATTTGGTTTGTTTCAAACAAGGCTTTGCTGTCCCCCACTTCTAAAATTGACATAATTTCTGTCTGGCTTTAATTTTTGCAACTATTCTTTGAATAATGACAACTGTTTGAGGTATTTGTTAAAACTCTGTAATTTTAATTTTACACACACACACAAAAAAAAATGAGCGTTTTTGTAGATTCTCACAATTAAGTTAATACTATGGACTTTTAATGGATGTTTTAATTAAACTTTGCTATTAATTGGAAGATTTCTAAAATTAAAATGCCATCCTCTGTGGCTGCTATTTCCTTTTGCACTTTTAAATTAAAACTTGAAAATATTAACTAATGATTGATGAGTTGTAAATGCTGGCATGAAAAAGCTTCAGTTTTTATGTTGATGTCACTGGGAGATGAGTGGTTCTGATGGAGGGAAGTTCTCCAAGTGCAGTGGGGGAGAAGAAATGCAAGGTTTATGTAGTAGGAAAAAAGCATGTATTTATTGATCCTCCTGTCTGTCATCTGTGTGCTGTATATCAAATCATCAGTCTCCTAGGAATTGCAGTATCCTGAGTGTGGACACCAAAGTGCCTTTAATTAAAACACTTCTCTGAATATGTTTTGCTTCTATAGTTTACTGTGCATTTGTAAACTATTAAAATATAGCAGAAATTAAACTGATGGGCTTCGAAGGACTTGAAAAGATCCATCATTTCTCAGCCTGGTGGCTTAAGTTCTTTGATTTTTTTTGTATGAGGAATGGAAGAAAAAGTTCTTTGCAGTATTTTATCTACAGATTCAGAAACAGACATTGACTCAGTCCCCTGAGCTACCTGCTGAAAACATACACTTCCTAAGAAAACAAAAGTAGAAACAATTCAAACAAATGGGAGAAATAAAGTGGGGACTGAAGCTGTGATGTGACTTTGAACTTTCAAGTCCCTCGGATTGCAGCTTAGACTCTTGTCAAATTCAGCTGCACAAAGGCAAGTTGAAAAGGTTGGGAAGGTTTGGGAGGAGGTCTGTATTTATCAGTTCCGAGGTCTGTATTTGAATTTTCTGTGTAGATCATGCATATTTTATATCATATATAGATACAGATGGCATAAATATATATAAGTAATTATATATATATAAAATTACACATTGCTGAGATGAGGAAAACAAGGACTGTTATCTGGGGTCAGCCCAAGGGCCTGTGTAGGCAGATGTCCTGTTTCAAACAATGGCCACTATCTGATGATCCAGCAAATATTTATCCCACTTAATAGAAAATGAGGTAATTACATGATGATGTAGAACATTTTTGTAATCCCATGGAGACAATCACTGGCCTACATTCTGATTACATGTGGATTGATATCCTGTGCATGTGTTTGTCTTGCTGAGAGTTGCTTAAAGCTTTGAGAAAAGAAAAGACCACTCCACTGGTGGTCTAGAGCACAAGTCTTCTGAGTAGTGGCTGAGAGAACTGAGGTTATTCAGCCTCAGGAGAAAAGGAGGCTCAGGAGAGACCCTCTTGCTCTCTACAACTCCCCAAAAGGAGACCGGAACAAAGTGAGGATCGGTCTCTTCTCCCTAGTAACAAGCAACAGGAAAAGATGAAACGGCCTCAAGTTGCACTAGAGAAGGCTTAGTCTAGACATTAATAAAAACTTCTTCCCCCAAGAGGGTTGTTAGACTCTGGATCAGGCTACCCAGGACACCGTTGGAGTCCCCATCCCTGGAGCTAATTAAAAGCTGTGTAGACACGGTGCTGAGGGATGTGGTTTTGTAGTGGCAGTTCTGGGTTCATGGTTGGAATCAATAATTTTAAAGGTTTTTTCCAACCAAAACAATTCCATCATGCTATGAGCTGAATTAATCCCCACTGCAACCTGACTAGGAAAAAAAGTCATCTAGAAACTAATACACTCCAACAGACCTCTGGAATTTCAATTGGAGATATTTCAGGTTTGGTATGGAAACCTGAAGGTGCTCCTATGGAGCACCTCTGGGAGCTTTTTTTTAGGTAGTCTCCTCTGCAAATGCAAGTTTCCAATAACAGGGAGTGAGGAACCCACAGAGTTAAATCCTTGTCCTGGTACACAGAAGGGATCACCACTGAATTGGGTCATCCTGGCGGCTCTTTGTGTTGGGGCTTCCTCTCCAGAAGGCTTCACCATTAGTGTGCTTCAGGAGGAAAAAATGTTACAGTCCTTTTGTTCAAGCTGGTGATCTAGGTGCGGCTTCACTGAAGTCAGCACTCTTTGGTCCCAGCCTGTGTTTTTGTCTTTCTAGGTATCAATTGTTAAAAGAGCTGAGCATTTTAAATTTTATTTTCTTACAGTGGGCATGGTAGCTTGGTAAAATAGGGTCATCACCACACAAGAGATCACCCTCTTGATCTTTTTTGATCTTGAAAAAGGTCGGAAGAATAAAGGTCTTACTGGGGATAAAAGTCTTAAGAGAAGTTCTTTAGCGGCAATTTTTAATGTTAGTATCTTTTCCCTCCCCCACCATTGTTGCACAGCTCAAGCGTGGAGAAGAATAGCTTTAGCTATGTTTGGGCTTTTTTATGTAGTTGTATACTTGGGAGCAGACCTGAAAGCTAAATCTTTTTCTGCTATGTGTTTCTTCCAGTCCCAGCTCTAGTGAGTGATATCTTTGTGGCTGCAAAACCCGAAGGAGGACCCCTGCATACGCTCAAAAGTACAATTGCGGATTACTTTTAGATTTACTTCGATGTGATCTGTAGAGATTCCCTTCATCTAAGGGGAGGTCTGATTCTCTTAGCTGACTTATGCAGCCACACACCAAGAGAGCCTTATTTCGTGGAAGCCAAATCTCATTAATGGCAATCTGCTGCCCATCTTTTAATTAGTCAAAGAATTGGTGACATTTCACAACCACAGCAGTGGCAATAAAGTAGCATTGTAATATAAAATAAGGTGAAGTGTCCACCAGAATTGAAAGCCTCCATTTGTCTACGTTAGTCTGCTGACTGGATTCTCATTTTATATGAGGAATTGACGTATCTATTTTTATTATGTCGCAAATACACGAAAAGCTAATCTTTTTAACTTCTGAAATAGCTTCAGAGTTAGCTAACTTGGGGATTTGGAAATGGTACAGATTGCAATCCTGTGTGAAACCTTATTCTGCAGTCTGCACTTCTTGGGTATGATGTATACTAACTGCACTTTTTAGTGAAGCCTTGAACCTTGATGAGATTTATCAAAATATTCCAAATATTTAGAGTTTAAAGCCACTGCCTTTCCTGGCAGAGTTTTCAGGTCCTTATACTCTAAGCGTGCCTGGTTTCCCTATTAACTTAATTACAAATTTTGTGGTGTGTTCTTCCTATTTGTGTGTTGATGTTATCAGGTGCAGGGGGGGAAAGTGTATTATTTAGATTGCATACTGCTTGGTATAAAGACTTCTTTCCCTTGTGGTTTATATAGCATTGTTTTCTATAGGGATTCATAAACAATTTGTGCTGTGATCTTTCCCACTTATTTTTCTTTGTTTTATAGAATACATTTTATGCTGCAGTTTCAGCATATGTCTTTGTGATTGAGTAAACTTACCTAGTCCAGAATCAATACTTATTTTTCCTTTCTCATAGCAGTAAAGGGCATACAAAATGCATGAGACAAAGTAAGCTCTTTCTAAAGATATGGATTAAAATGGAAACTACACTTAGAAATGTGAAAAACTGAATGAAGTGTTTTAACTTTGGGATGGTTGTCTGTGATACAGAGGAAATATCAAACTGTCAAAATATCACAGCACTGTGGTAGCAGCACTACGCAGTGCCACTGCCCTGTTTGTTTGCAATTGGTACTGAAGTCATTATTTTGTCTACACTTAACTCTAAAAGTCTGTTGTTGTCAGCAGTTCAGAGTAGAATTTACTTAGAAACAGGAGAAATAGAAGTCAGTGGCAAGTGTTCTTACTCTGAGATGGAAAATAAAAACTGCAGGAGGAAACTACCCTATTGCACAGAAGTTTTCTGGGAACCATAGGCAGCATTCAAACCTACCATTAATGGTGTTGAGAGCTCTGATACTGGCAGTAAATCCAGTGCTACCAGCATCTGACCTGAAACGTTCAGAATGTTATGCTAATTCAACATTGCTGCAATGGGTCACTGTGTATATGGTACAGGCAGAACAGTTACTCCTGCAGAATTTTTGGCTCACGCTGAAATACAACAAAGAGAGATCTTGGCTTTGGAAAACTGTGGAGGAATTTGTGGACTGAAGGCATGTGTTTCCTTAAGGAAATTTGAAGGCGCTTTATGTGATGAAACCTTTGAACCTTTCCTGCTTAGCGTCCTCAGTAAGCAGTCACAAAAAGATGGCCACAACAATTGCATATTCTGGGACACAACTATATATTGAAAAATTTGCATCATTGCTTTGAACTTCACTTTGAACCTAATAAAACCCAAGAAATTAGATGGCAAAGATATTATTATGAACTAAGTATCACAAGACAAAAAAATTTGCTAAAAGCATTGTCATGAAAATATTTATGACACTAGACTGACAGCTGTGGTGGTTCTTGGCTGTGTCACTGCACTTGGCTTGTAAGGAAATCTGATTTTGTTCCCTTCACAAGAATTAAAAAGAAATTTGGGCCACTAGGACAGCAATGTGAAGAGTTAAGTGTCTGAAGGCCAGCTGGTCCCCAAGATTTGCCGTAGAAAGGTGAGTGATAGAAACCAGTGAGGAGAAAGCACTCAGTTGACTCTGTTGCTTTCAGAGATTATTTGGATATGTGTTGGTTTTAATATCAGTAGGCAAAAAAAGGTGCCTTGTACAGAAGAAAAACTTCTTGGAAAGGGAAAAAAGGCTCAGTTTAACTGTCTCTAGACATGGCAGAGTGCTGAGCTGAAGACATGCATGCTAATATAATCAAGGTTGTTTTTTTTCCGGTCACCAGCAAATACTGTTGTTTATGACAACAGTCATTGGAGCAATTGGTTTTCTGTCTTATGACCATGATCAAAATCTCTCTTCTTTCTCATGAAAAGAGAGAAAAGCTACATGAAAAGCTACAAATTTTGCTTGTGTCAAGCTCTTGCCAATATGATTAAAGGAGCCAGGCAATAGCTTAAAACAGAGATTAGTTACTCGGGATAATTCCTTTAAACTGTCATCGTGATGTCCTTTTTCTTATGAAGTTCAGCCCTAAATGAGCATCTTCTTAATAGATTTTCAGGTGTGTTGGGCTGCAGAGCGTGGTAGTTTGCAGTGGAAACAGGATATTTCCCTGTGCACACACTTCTATCCTATGTCTTACACACTATGGCTGGTATCATCTTCCAGAGAGTTACTTCTGATGGACAGGATTAGGGGAAATCCTTGTTTCTTTGGTGATTTTCAAACACTATCAGACAATGACGCCAACTAAGAGTGAATTAATGAGATATTGGAGCCTGGCAAGTAGAAAGTGGCTTTAAGTAACCCTGATTAGCCTTTTCTCAGTTTCTTAGAGCACAGGCAAGGCTTGAACAACAACAAAGACCCCACACTCACACTTTTTATTAGTTTGGTGGAAAAAGAGTGTGCTTTTCAGAGGGTGTTAATTAAAAGATTTAGGCTCCATTCACACTGCCCGTATCCCTTGTTTCATCTTTCCCTCCTTTTTGTGTAGTTTGTTTGCAATGTGAGAGGTAGAACTGCTGTTATGACAGATAATGTTGACTTTTAAAGACTTTGCTGAGATCTTATCTGTGAGAAAAATATAAGCCTTAACTGAGCATACAAGTTTCACTTTTTACTTGATGGCTTCATTAGACATGAACTTTTAAGTCATTTAAAATGTCTTTGACTCTTTTCAAAACAAGTTTTCACCTCTTTTCTGTCTTTCCCAAGGGATAGCTCCCCTATGTCTTTGTAGTTGCTACATTTTACCTTTCCAATGAATAAATAAAATAAAAATCTTCAAGCCCTTTAATCATAAAGTTGTACTTTCATAAACCTTAAGCATGTGAAAAATCAATACATCAGCCTCTTCTAGTTATATAAAATGTGGTACCATGGCATCAGCCAAGATATTTTGCAGAATTTCAGAACCAGAAAGTATCCTAAGTAGCTAAAGCTTGAATAAATGATATAGTGACAAAATCATCTGCTGTGTTTCAAGACTATTTGGGAATAATACTTACATGTACAATGCCATACCTTTTTCCCAAAGGAAGCAGGCTGTTATTTATTTGTCTGACTCAAACAAAAATTCTGCAGCTTGCCAATGATACCCCCCCACAAAAATGTGGGAATGGAAGACAATAGAGAAATCGGATTAGTTTTTTTGCGACCGTCAAATTCTGAATCTAAATTGTAGTCAATAACATCGCATGAATATGAATGAAGGGAAATAATTAGGTTTCACTGTAATTTCTGGCTAACAAACTTGTGTCTTTAAAGGTCGTGTTTTAGATAGGAGTGAAACACCTCTAATTTAACTGTGAAACTCATATATGTACAAAACATGACTTGGTGCTGAGAAGTCTTTTGTGCTTGCCTTTAAAAAGATATAATACAAAATGAGATGCATAAAGCCAAATAAGAGCTTGTTCCTTCCTGGGAAATGTGTATGTTGGGTGTGAGACTGCTCTGCTATAGTGAAATGTGTAGTCCCTCTAGTTTTGAAATATTTTTCATAACATTGTTTGATCTTACCTCTCAGTGTGGGAAGGTGAAGAGCATTTGGGAGGGAGAGAGGGAATCTTTGATTTTTATAGAAAGCTAATAGGCAGCTAATTATATTGCTGCATGTTTTCACTGGCAAACATTTGCAGCAAAAAAAAAAAGGGATTGCTGCTTGTTAATGGACTCTACTATTTTACAGCACTGTAGTTGAGCAGCCACCTACAGTTCATCCTTATGTTAATACTAACATTACCAATTTTTACATTATATGCCTCTTTCCACTGGCCCCTGTTGGAACCAACAGCCTACGGCAAGTGCTGTACTGCCTTTTACTTAATTGCTTCTTAAAGCTAACAGTGAATTACATTAAGTGTAATTTCATTGTCGTTGGATCTTGGTGAGTTTGAGGTGGCACGTTTGCCATGGGAGTTCTTTTTCTCTGGTTCAGTGGCTATATCCGGGTGGGATGCATTTCTCCTGGAGTAATCCAGGAGAATCTTTCCTTTGAAGAGGAACAGATGTAGATTTACATATCTGGAGGTCTCTGGCCTCTGATGAGATTAGTTGGTGTTTTTAAACCCTACTGGAAGGTGCATATTTAATAAATGCCTAAAGCAAGCCTGTGTGAAATGGCTGGGCCCTGGGAGACTTTGAATGAGAGGAGAGGAGGAGATGTCAAGTTGCACATTGTGGTACCATCATAATCGCTGCTGAAAATAGGCCAACACTTGAAATAACAAATAGATTTGGAATCTGCTGTAAAAGAAATACAGAAAAACTGGACAAGGGAACAGTCTCAAAAGCATTTAGGTTTACATTTCATCTGATTGGTTTCTAATTTCCTGCTAATCAGAGAGAGAATAAAACTGCACAGGTTTAAAAGCTGGCAACACTCCCTCTCCCTGCCAAATAATCTGTGCTTTTCTAATGTGCTCATTTGAGGTAACTGCATGCCTTGCAATAGAAATTAGTGTTTTTACTTTACTAAAAGCAAAGGGCTGAAGACTGAAAGAATGTGTTTTGAGATGGAGGGGAAGGGCTTGTGGTAAAACTAGAGGGTAAAGAAACTTCCACGAGAAAGACTGCTGTCAAATAATCTTAGTCTTTCTCTTTTTTAAATAGATAAGTGTGAAACAGGAGTTTAAAATCCAGCATCAATCCCTTTGTTTGGTGTACTGTTCCTCTCGCTGTAGCTGTGGTGGTATGGTAAAACTGCAGTGGCATATTCTTCTCGTTGCTCTTTTGGATCCTGCATTTTTTGCATTTGTTACTTGCAGCGTTTGAAAGTGTGTGTGGGTTTGTAAATGCCTTATAATTGAACCACTTTCACCTCCTTTCGGTTTGTCACAAGATTTTTTTTTGTTGGTTTGGTTGGTTTTTTGTTTGTTTTTTTTTTTTGTTTGGTTTTTTGGTTTGTTTTTTTTTTTGTAGAAGCTCACCGTTTGCGTGATGCTCTTATGACTGGCTGTTCCAGCTCATGTTGCAGAGCAGGTTGTGCAGTACTGTTGCCTGAAATCTGCAATGTTCTGGCGGGGCCGATATCCAGCCACCTTCATCTCCTCCAGCATTCTCTCTGCTACCCCGGCACTGACAACATCCCTCCTTCACGCTCTGTGTGCCTGCGCTCTGCCGGGCAGCTCCTTTCCCCGCGCTGAGTCTCGCTGTCACCTACACTGTCACTCGCTCCCTCCTGTCATGTATGGCACGACTCCTTTCTGCTAGCGCCTACAGCATTAAGCTGCTACCGTCACCTACAGTGCTCGTGTGCCACACCTTTTCACTTGTGTGGTGTGCCCATATGTTCACTTCTGTCCCCGTAATCCTGCAGAGATAGCTGTGCTCTCCTCTGTCATCTGTAGCTAGCATTCACTTTTGTATTGCCACTACAAATCAGTGCAACTTAAAATTTCTCGTTTGGGATGTTTTATTATAAGCTTGATGCTGTAGTGACAGGGGCAGCAGCTTTATCCGAGGTACACATAGGTCTCAACCAAAGCCGGCAAGCGACAGTGTTAATCCCTCACGTGAAAGGGCAAAAAGCTAAAAGAATACAAGACTCTGCTGAGATTAACAGAGAAACAAACAGAGCCCAGTGTAACAAAAGAAGGTGCTCAGATCTGTAGATAAGGAGCTTTCCGAGGCCTCTGAGCAAGGCCCCTATTTAACTCCCTGTGGAGCACCAAAGACTGCAGGGCTGAGGGACTGAGCGGCAGGAGAGATGAAACATCAAGAGTTAAGGAGACTATCCCAAAGTGAACTGCATTTTTCAACTTCTAGGTGAATTTTATTGTGCGGTTAGAACTAGTTCCTGCTCTGGACCTAGTTTAATTTCATTCTGGAAAAGACTCCATCTATGCAGACATGCTATTACTGCTTTCCAGCATCTAGTGATAATTGCTCGATGGGCACAAACAATGTTTTATTGTTACTTCTGTTTGGTTAAACTTAGCAGAGGCACTGCTTGCCATCAGGCTCAGAGCAGGAAAGCAGTTTATAGCATTTGTGAGCAGTATCTTTGCCAGTGATGATGAAAGCAACATAAAATTGCTTTTGGGGAAAATTTACTCTTGGATCGAGACTGAGCCCAAGGCTTATATATCACTCGTGTCCTTTTAAGATTTATTTTTGAGGCCTAAGTGAGACTGATGGTGCACTCGTGTAGACTTTGTGCAATGGAAAATATTGCTCTGGAGGTTTGGTCCTTGACTATTTTTCAGGCAAAATTCCCAATTGTTTTCAATCTGCAAATACCACAAAGGGCCTATTTTAAGTTCTCTCTCATTAGATTGCAAAACTGTTTCAGTTATATCCTATGAATTTCACAGGCATGCAACTTCCTGAACACCCACATCAAGGAGAAAAAGGTTGTGTTTGGATCTCTGTTTTGCTAATGTACCAGCAAACAAAACCCCACAAGACCACACAGGACAGCTACGGTATGAGTATTATTCTAAGACATAGTCGACATTTGTCAACACTGACCACATAGTGACATCTGAATTTAGCACACTTCCCTGTCCTTAGAATGAAAATATAACTAGGGAAAAGGGGAATTAGTAAATTACTTGACTTTGCCTTTTTGCTCAACTTTCTTCTTATGGACAGCTTACCAGGCAGAATAAAACCCCCTCTGAGATAAAAGTAAATCTAAAATTAAACAAAGGAACTAGAAGAAAATTTAAAAGCTTCTTTTATCAGCATGGTGATGCTAGACCATTTGCGAGATAGAAAAAAAAAAAAACCCAGCATCAACAAATACTAGCTTGGAAAATAGTGGCATTGATGGTACCTGTCAAATGGACAATGCTGCACTAGGTAGACAGAGGGGTAAAACACCTCCATAGTGTCTGGTGTTATCAATAGCTATTCTAATAATTTGCTGAAGTACTGCTTAAGTACTTCAAGAAATCTGAACCAGTATCACATTCAAAATATCATTCATTGTAAGGCTGTGTAGAGGAATTTCTGTTCTGGAGATGCCAGAGATTGGACTTTGGATAGAAATCCCAGTGGGCTTAGTACAGCTTCCCTTGTGCATCGTCAGATGCTCTTTTTCTTCTTCTCTATGAAGCATCAAATACTCTTATACACAGCATACCTATAGGCTTCCTGAGCTGCTGGCAAGTTTCTGTGAAACCAAGATGCCTTCCCTAGTCACTACACCTGTACACTGTCCCTGCACATTGTTTGCCCACTCAGGCTCCTTGTTCCATTTACCCCTGCTCATACATCTTTGTCAGTTCAGTCCTGCAGTCCTGACCTGAATGACGTAAACCCCCCCCCCCCTTTTTTTTTTTATCTGTGATACACAGTGCTCACATCACTATTAATGGCTTTAATGTTGTGCTGTCTTTCCCCACTCTAAGCCTGCTTTGAAAGTCTACTCACCTCCTTGCTGATTGCTATTGAAGGACCAGCAGCCATACAGGAGCTACTTTCTGTACACTTTCTGCCTGTTTTGTTAACACTGGAGCTTGTTACCTTATCTGACAAAATGCTCTTCCATACCCCATCTCTCTAAGCGTGCAAGACCAGATTCCTTACTCTCTTTTCATATATAGTCCATAGTTTTGGGGAGCTATTTTGCCTATTCAGAGTCTTCCATATAGTTTCAGAAGTCTAACCTTCACAGAGTCCTTTTCAGATTCTTTAGTGCTGTTTTTGGCACTAAGCACAACCAATCAGGTAAAACAGTCTGTGTTACGGATAGTCCCAGATCGTTTCTTCTCCAGTATCACTAAAAGCAATTTGGTGGACAAGCTGTTCTTCCTTTGCTCTATCAAAAGGCACTGTTATTGCCCCCTCTTTATTTCAAGGAAGTATAATTTTCCCAGATTTTTATCCTGCCCCTTTTTATTCCTGCAGCTAGATTACTCTCTTTCGATAACACAGAAAAGAAAAATAAAAGCCTGTTACCATTTTCTTCTGGATTGCAGCATGTAAAAGTTTCTAGTTATCCTACCTTTGTTTCCTACCTGTAGTATTTGTAGCTCTTACTTTGTTACGTGTAAGCACTGCTGCCTTTTTCCTCTTTAGCAACACCCACCACGTATCTGCAGGATGATGTGGCTAAGTTAGTTCTGCCAGAACAGCTTCTATTTTTTATAGTTCTTCTCTGTCTTTAGCTTTTTATCAGGCCATGACTATTTAATTTATTATTCTTATGTCCCATTATTAGGGAATACTCTGCTCTCCGTACACTGTTCTGCTGACATTTCCTTGGGATGTCCCTTAAATCACTATCGACTTAGGGCAACGTCAGACCTTGTTTTCCCTGAACTTGCTTCATAAATTACAATATTTTTACTTTATAAAATTTTTTACTTTTTAAATTTGTGTTTTTTCTTTGTATCTTGTCCTTTTGACACTTCTAATTCTTTGGTTGCAATTAGACTTTCTCCAGCTTTGCAGTATTTTTAAATAAAAAAGCCTAATTTGCTTGCACTGAACATGACACAGTGCTCAGTTTCTGTGGATTTATCATGTGCTGTATTTGTGAAATCATCATGAGTCTCTTCAAATTAGCCCTTCTTATTGGTAGTTATTCTGTGAAAATGTCTATCCAAAACATCTGCAATATGTTCTTATAGTGTCTTCCTACAAAACCTCTATTATTCTCTTTGAAAATGGTCTGCAAATGTAGCCCTGTGAATTCCTTATGGCAGCTCACCATGCCCTTGCCCAGAAGCAGGCATTCAGCTGGGCTGTGCCCAAGCCCGAGGCCATGGCAGGTCTCTTCCCTACAACTGCCTATGGTCGTAGGGGAACCAAGACACGGTGTTCAGGACTGTGCTGTGTACTTTATAGAGAAGCGTCTTCTGCCAGCCAGAAAACTCACATGCCAGGGTTTAAGGATGCCTTCCCAGTACTGGGCTCTGGAGCAAAATGAAATCTGAATTTCCATGGGAAAAGCAGCAGACTGATAGATTTCTCCATCCTCTCCGCTCATCAGCACAATTGCCTTCAGCCTGGCCTGCCCTATTGCTTGGGACCTGGCTGTGTCTATATTTCTAAGAGTTTGGGACAGTGTGATTTGCTAATTATTCAACCTAAATATTTACTCCAGTTAACTGTAGTCTATCATTTTCTTGCTTACAAGGTGGTGAACTTGATCTCTATCAGCACAATAATGAATAGCATCTGTTTATATTGCATATATGTTGGCTTTCTTTGTGCTTGACACGGGACATACAACAAGGCACGTACTGTGCTGAAGCCGTGAATGAGTGTCAGGTCTTCTGTCTAATTATTTAAAAAAATAAATAAACTAAAACTTTTTATAGAGCTTTAAAAATATTTTTCACTACCTGTGAAACAGAAAATGTGGGAAGTAGTATTTTGGGTGATAGGCAACCTGTCTTCCTAATTTCAGCTTGCACTGTCATAATTTATTAAGTGCATGCATGGGCCACTGAGCCATGTTGTTAAAAATGCTTTGTTCTTTTTTTCATCCCACAGAAATCAGTAAAAATTGAAGAAATTAACATTATTTCATGAAATTCTTTTCAGCTGTCTCATTTTGTTCTACTTGTGCTCCCTCTCTTTCTGTCAGTCTTCCTCCTAAAGCATGTATTTACTTAAATTGAATAGTTGAGGTTTGTTTTTTTTTTTTTTTTGTAACATTTTGCTCTGAAAGTTATTATGGAAATTACCTGAGGTCTCTAATTCTCTAATTAAAAAGCTTCTTGCTTTGTATTTACCTAAATCATGTACAAATAGAACTAGTTGTGTAGCAGTCAGTGGCACAGAAGTCTTGTCAGCCAGAGCGACACAGAGAATCTATAAAGTAGCTGTCAAAAATAAATATATTAAGTAACTTCAGTTGGGAAATGGAAGAGATATGTTTGTGCTTTCTCAAGTTTGTAATTGTAGTGGGGACAGGATTGGGCCTGCAGATCATAAAATGAGGTCATTGCTATTATCTGTGCTATCTGCAATGAATCAGACATGAGTCTTTTCTGTTCTTCTTGCTGAAGACCTGTGCTGCACAGGTGCCCACCACCAGGAGACAGTTGCTGTTCCCACCCTGCAGCTGTGTTCTGCAGCCTCACTAACCTGTTCTGCTGGTATACTCAGAACAACTCTCTCATGTAGAGCAGGAAAAACATCTGGAAGTTATATTTCGACAGCCATGATTCAAAGTACCCCTTGAAAACAGGATAAACAGGAGCAAATAGACAGCATGGCAAGAGAAGTGACATCAATTCTGAGGGAAGACAGCAGTACCATTATGACTGGTGGCCTAGTGTGCAGGTCTTGGGCAACAAAGTTTCGGAAGACCCCTAAAACATTTCAAGGCCTGCAACTAAACCAGTGCTTGAAGCTTGCCTGGCCTTTATCCACTGCCTGCCTTACCTGTCTTTGTGGCAAGATGTCTGTGTGCAGGTTGTTCCAGGGTATATATGCATTGTTGCAAACTCCGTCTTCATGTGCCAGTTCTTCTTGTGGGATAGTACTAAGGACAAACTCTCTCCACTGAGTTACTTTTAAAGCATATCTGTTAACAGCATCACAGTATCACCAAGGTTGGAAGAGACCTCAAAGATCATCAAGTCCAACCCATTACCACAGACCTCGAGACTAGACCATGGCACCAAGTGCCACGTCCAAACCTGCCTTGAACACCTCCAGGGATGGTGACTCCACCACCTCCCTGGGCAGCCCATTCCAGTAGTGAATGACTCTCTCAGTGAAGAACTTTCTCCTCACCTCGAGCCTAAACTTCAGTGAAAATGGTAAAGCAGAGGTGTTCAAGTCTGTTAATAAGGTCAGCAATACTCCAATAAAATTCATTTAAACACAAAACCATCACAAGAGGAGTGAATCTTTTAAGTTTTCTAAATAGGTCTTGAGCTCTATTTGCATGCCTCTTTATGTCATTACAAACCACATTATGGAAACTGTACCCAAGCAAAAGAATGAGAGTGTGAAAAGTGGCACTGATTGCCATCTCCCAAAGCTTCTGCAATTTTAATCCACTCCAGACATCTTGGATTCATGAAAGGTATTTTTATATTCAGTTATATGAGTAAATGCAACCTAATCATATTTACATTGAATTCTTTCAAACATCCAACTCAGTTCAAAAGCAGTGCTGACTATTTGCAGGCTTCAAATTGGGAAACACTTTCTTGAATCAAAGGCAGAGATAGCAGAGTTGGAGCTACCCTGAATAACATTTGGATAACCTCTTCATGTTTCCCATCTTGTTTTTCATATGTACAAACAACTCTGACTGGAGTGGTGTCCGTAAATGAACTGCAAGAACAGCATTCAAAGGTGAAATGCAGATTTTATGCAGACCTTTTTTCCCCCCCCTCTCCCTTTGTGGAAAACTCCCTCTATGAGTTTGAACCTACACGTCCTTCCTGTATTGATTTTGGATGCAACTTGGAAGCCTGTCTGCATCACTTCATTTGAAAGATCATAGTGGGAAGATATGCTGGGTAAAAAAAGTAAATTTTTTCCAAGTGTGGACAGCAGTTTGTGGGTTTCTTCTGTAGCAGAGTGACTATTAGTACCTCTGACTTCATTCCACACTGAAGTGAAAGGATGTAAAAATACAAAAGCAATATGTGTTGTCTTCTCATAGTTTATACTTTATTTTCATTATTAACTCCATAAACAGTGATAATGCAATGGAGAAATACAAGCCTGAAGTAACCAAAATATATCAGTCTGTCTACTTATTAATGCAGGGGTGTTTATTTTTCTAATTTTATGCTGAATAGAATGTTTAGAATTGAAGCCCCAAGTATCTTGACTATAACTGATATAGAACTCTTTGTAGTAATTTTTCTGCCAGTGTTCTGTGTTTTGGTGTTGGAGTGCTTTGTCATGATTCCATCTGGACTGTAATCTAGATAATGAATAGCCAAGCTTTCATTTAGTCACAAAGCACAGGTGATTCCCGTCGTTGCCATCTCCATTCCATTGTACGCAGCTTCGAAGCTCTTGTGCTTATTTGAGTTGGGCTGTTTTTCCAGAAAACAAATTGTAAGCTTCCAGGAATGAACGAGTTAAAGGCAGCATTTGGATCAGTGTTGTGAAACTATATATTATCTATTGTATTTCCTTGGCCTTAAGTGGATTCTAGCATGGGATGAATTAGGTTGGATAGATATTTTCTGCTGACTGTGATATCCCTGTTGAGCAGCTTTCCCAGTACGAATATATTTGGCCCTTCTTTTTTTTCCCCACAAGCTATATCCCTGTATAAAAACAGCTTTATCTCTAAAGAGCAAATAACACCCAGTGCTCATAACAGATGCCAAGAAATGTTTCTGTTTTGATTTTTGAAAATAAAAATTCAACTGTGTTCAATAAAATTCAGAAGCCGTTTTCCTCTGTGGAAATTAAAGGAATCCAAGGAAGTCTAGGAAGATAGCGACCTTCCTAATTAAAGCGGTAGCAACTGCAGGAATCCGGTTTTTACAACCACCTCTATCTCACTGTGCTGAGAACAAAGCAGTCCTCCATTAATATTTTATTTTCTCTTTTCTTCCACTATAACAATGCTCTATGTTCTCTGAGAGCACTGGAAAGACATGCAGAGCTATGTTAATTATGGTTTAAATAATTGACACTCTGATTGTGTTGTACTTTCCGAATTGTATGTGGCATGTCACTGGTTCTACATATAATTACATCTATTCACTGCCATCATTTTTCCCACTTACATCACAGTATACAGTAGTCTACACCACAAAATTGCGCATAGTACCTAATAATGTCTTCACCAAATGACCTTTGTTTTTAAAGACATGGAGTGTGTGCAGCAGTGGAGGTCTGGTTGCCATCAGAGCTAATGCATGCATCCAGGAAGATCTATTATGAAACAGCGAACGTCAGGGGAGTTGGAAGTCTGCATCAGAAGCACACTTGGAGTCTAAAGAGTGGGTATTAGGAAATTTCCAGTGTGGTCTGATGGTAATTCCTTGTTTAACATTGCAGCTAGCTTCTCAGCTTCTGGGAGCCCAGATATTTATTATTTGCTGGTTTATAGATTTGTGCACCAACTACTGGGATTATTAAGTACATGCAGTTACAGTATGTACAGCACCATGCAACAATGTAAACAGGCTTCCCAGATTCATCTTCAAGAGTTGACTGAGTTACTCTGAAAGCTTGAGTGTATGTACATGTTGGGAGAGTGAGTAACCAGCTACTTCTTGGAGTACCTCATTAGTCAACATGACTGCTGCAGAGCCCTTTCTAGTTCAGTCCAATAAGCAGCTAACTTGAAAATTAAATCCTGTGTCTAACGATGCAACCTTAATGAACTAAACCATATTTCTGGCTTCTTTGAAACCCTTCATCCTTAGGTGTGATTGCAGAGTGTGAGTGTCTGCTTGGAAATAGTGCAAGGAACTTCCTGCTACAATAGACGCACTTTGGAGTTTGTTTCTGTCTGCTTTGTGTGTTTGTTTGCTGCTTGCAAATAACCTTCTGCCCAACTGGAACTGATAAGGGAGAGGGATTAGTGTTTGGAAAGGCTACAAGCACAAGTTATCCTGAGGCAACCTGGGAGGTTTGCACCGATAACCACTCTGTAACAACTGCCCCTGTTCCTGTTCATACTTCCCAGTAAAAGTGAGGTGGACTTACCAAGTAGCTCAGCAAAGGTGGGGAGATAAACAGCTTCATATTTACTGTGGAATTAGAATATGTGCAGAAGAAGGGACTGCAGGGTAGCTTATAAATTCACACCTTAGCTTAGGCTGCAAGTTGTCCATAGAATCAAACCTTTACAGTTTTTATGATTCATATTTAGGTAATGAGTAACTGAATAATGGTGATGTAGAGAGAATCGGTGCAAACTGATATTGCATCAGCAATGACTTTCAGAGGTCTGTTCAAAACAGTTGCAAAGGACTCTGTAAGGTCAGTGTGCACTTCAGAGACTTCTGCAATTTGAGGGTTTTGACAGCAAGTGCTGCTTGTTCAGTTACTGTGAATGGGTGGAACAAGGAGGTAGTGTCCTTATCAATAAAAATAGGGAACTACTGTCAAAACATGGGGGGAACTCCTAAGAAAGAAACTCCTAACATATTTTAGGGAAGTATATCTAACAAAATATTCCTAACAAAGTACTTTTAAAATTTTTAAACAGGAAGAAATTAAAACTATGAAAATTTGTGTCATGCATAACAAATACAATGATAAAGTCTTGGAAGTACTGCAGGATGGAATTATTTGTAGAAGAAATAGCCCCTGTTGTTGTAGTTTGCAAACAAACAAATATTGCTTCTTCCCATTTGACCTGGAAGATTATTAAAGTGTAGGAAAATCAGGAATTGTAACCATTAATGTGAAACAATTACACATTGAATGATATTTGAATGAAAATAAAAAGTTTTCTGTGACAGACAATACTGGAAGCAAGTATCTAAAAACACCTGAAAGAATTATCTTGTGTATATTGGGCTGGATATGTGGTACATCCTGGGAACCCG
This sequence comes from Ramphastos sulfuratus, assembly GCA_013399055.1. NCBI lineage: Eukaryota > Metazoa > Chordata > Aves > Piciformes > Ramphastidae > Ramphastos > Ramphastos sulfuratus. The sequence goes on from WBNM01002541.1 coordinate 31,077, forward strand.
AAGCTTTTACCAGTGAGGGAAGAGAAATAGATAAGAAAAGCACTCTCCAGAAATGTCACATGAGATTTTCAGAGGTATTTGGCCATTCTCTATGTCTGTCCCAGCTTAGAAACTGTCCCTACTTAAGACATCACTTGAACATGTGGTTCTGTGCTGCTGATGCTGACGGAGCAGAAGTGTTAGTTATGTGTGTTTAAAAACGTGTGGATGGGCTTAGGAACGTGCCGAAATGCTTTGTCAGAATTAAGGACCCTGTTTAGAGGCTTCCATTCGTTGGCAGAGCTTGAAAAGCTTAATCCTGAAAATAAGGAACATAGTTTTTCACACTGTTTTTTTTTTTTTTATGTGTGTTTGTTTTAAAAGTAACGCTAGTCATATTAGCAATTGTTGACTGCAAAAACAAGCACACATGAAACACTGGCCTTATTTTCCTGTCCTGCCTTAGACTTCAGGAGCTTTTCTTTGAAACTTTCCTGTGTAGCTTTGAATAGATTTATATTTAGGAAAGCAATGATGCTTTTAGTCAACACTGACAACCGTGTGGAGGTGCAAGAGAAATAATGCTGCACTGAAACTATAAAGGAGTTAAATAAAAATAAAACTTGTATTTTATAAGTTTAGTACACATGTAAAAATTTTAGAATGAAAACTTGACAGAGCTATCTGATATCAAAAATCACTGCACTGTAAATGGAAAAGGAAGAAAAAAGGGGGGGAAAAAAAGCAAAACAAAAAAACCCAAAGCCAACATCTTGCTTGCATATCAGGGATAAGTGTAAGTCTTGTTTTCATCTTGTTTTCCCTTATTCCTTGGCGTCATTACCAAAACATGTATTTCAGTGCATTAGAAAATGTAATTTGAGTCAACTGATACCTGAATCAGTTCTGGGATATATGTTATTTCCTGTGATGTTGAACAGAGAGAATTGATTTCAAATGTATATTTTTGGATTAAGGTGAAGGCATCAAATAGGAACCTAAGCCTTATGCCTGATAATTGAATTTGACCTACCATACTACCAGAGCAGAATCCTGTAGGATGGTGTTTGTGACATAAAAATGTCATGGCTGCATGTTAATTGTGTCCCATGAAAGAGAGCTGGATGGGAAAGTGAGGAATGAGTAACAATCAATATTTATGACACGCATAAAGGCATATCAGAAATTTGTGCAAAACGGTTTCCCTTTATGCTTTCCTGTATTTTCTACTTATGGATAGTAACTCTTGTTTACCTGATCCAAGTTTGGCACAGAACATCTCACTTGCTAATAGCTCATGTACTGAAAATTCCTGATATGCTCCCTGTCCCAGTATGCTTTCCTGGGAAACTGGCCTGAGCTGCTGTCATACTGTGATTCATCATGGTTCTCACCACTGTCATTTTCTGCCATTGATACTTGCTAGTGTTTGTTGGGAAAAATAGTTGCAGAATCTATGAAATATGCTATGTGACTTAATTTTTACTTTACTATAAAGCTTAGGATTTTCTGGAGCATGTATTTGAGGCGATAATCTAAGCCAATTGAACTCATGCTCTAGAATGGACTTCGCAATGCAATGGAGGTTTGAAGGTCACTGTAAAATTTTCTTTCAGGTGAATTGAGAACACAAGTCTATGTGGTTAGAACTTCAGAGCTTGTGGGTTTTCTTTTAAAATGTGCTTTCCCAAGGAAATTACATGCATTTTTGTCTATGTGTTTTCCACTAATTATTTTTGAACCACTTTGCCCATTAAATTTAGCAGAAAAAAAGTTTGTAATATTAAGTTTCATTAAAAAAGGTGGCCCAGCAGGAAGGAAAAAAAGATGTCTTTGCTCCAGAGAGGCATCCCTCTTCTCAGAAAGAGGTTTGCAGTGAAACGTGATGGAAATGAGAGCTGGTGGGCAGAAAGAAACCCACATGCTGTGGAAATTGGGTTATGAAACAATTCTGTAAACAGCAAAACTCATTCCATGAAAAATCTGAACTTGCTGGGCAGATATGTAGGTCCGCGTGCTCCACCTCTGTAGGAGCTGGGACTGTTTTATGTGGTAGGATCTAATTCTTTTAAGTATTTGTTTATTCAAATTATACTTGAAAGTAGTTCAAAGCTAATAGTCTAGACCTGTGAACATGTAGTTTTCTACCACATGATCACATATGTCTTTACGTGTGTTTTTTTTACTTGTAGTGTAATCTTTGTATGTTTTCTGTGTTTCACATAGAAATATGTCATGACTGTGTTTTCTTATTTTCTGTGTGTCTGCAGTCTGGAAATGTATTACTGAATCCAGATGGACAAAATTTATGTCATTGTCTGAGAGCAACACACTTGCATTTCTCCTTTCCACTCTTCCCACATCTCCCCAGCCTAGATAACAGCAGTCATGGTTCAGAAAGTATACGAGCAGCAAAATACTCTCCAGAATTGCCAGCTGATCAGAAATGTTCTTTCCTGTGTCTTCAGTACTGGTATTTTCAGCAGATATTGATGATGTAGTGATACCCTGGGCTGAGGATACTTGAAAGAGTGCTCTTCAGTGCCATAACCTCCATCCTGTGAGTCAGCCTTCTAGCAAAGCTTGGTCTTTGGGCTGTAGGATAATTGTGGCTGAGTGGTTGATTTTCAAGGTTTTGGAATATAATCTGCTTATGAAATACCATTTTATGCATATTCCAGCATCCCCCGTAGATGTTTTACTCCTGTATGTTGGTATCAATTAATACTCTAAAGCAAAATTTCCACACAAATCTTTCCATACAGTTATAATCAGAGGAGCAGTCAGCTTCCTGAGTTTAGCTGTCCCTTCTTTAAAAAGGATTAGGTTTTCTAAGAGTTCAAATGAGTAATTGAGGAGCTCTCATTTGCTACAATCTTAAATGGAAAGCCTCCTAGAACAGCTTGGTATCTCTGCAAGTCCTGAAAATGTTTTTTTCTGTTCATTCAAATGTACTTTCCAGCATTTATTGTGAACATGCAAACATTTTTCTAGTTATATTGTTTTAATGGAGAAGCAGCCATGAGTGATGTAATTCTACATTGTCATTTTCATTTTCTATGCAGCTGTTGCAAAATTAAAAAGCTGTAAAGTTACAAATGGCTTCATATGAAGCAATACACAGCATGGAATTTCCTACTGGTGGTTAAAATAATATGATTACTTTTAACAGATGAAAACAGTTATGAGTCCAAAGCAGGTCCCTATTACAAATAAGAAAGAAGAAAAAACCAAACAAACAAAGAAAAAAACAAAACCCAACCAGAAACCCAAAACAAAGAAACCCCTTTTCCTCTGAAAGTATACTTTTTAAACACTTACTTGAAGACAGATGAAAAACTATTTTGGCATAGAGTATTTTTATTTCTCTGGGGTTTTAGTGTATGGCACAGTACAAGAAAAACAATCACAGTGGCAGCTAAGAAACTGGTAACAGAAAATCTCTATTTGAGCATAATTCACCAGGAATACATCAGTTTATTCCTGTATCCATCTGCAGAGTGAAACAGCCGTATGCTTAGAGACGTCATTGTCTTTTTCTCTTCTTTTCTCCCCTGCACCAAAAAGAAAAGTCATTAGGTTTGACAAGAATGCTACATTTTGTAGTAATTACAAAGGAGGACAAAACAAAACCAGACCAGTTTCACAATGTCCGTGAATGTCCTCATGCACCAAAGAATGTTTATACATTCTGTTAGAGGGAAACTGATTAATTGGTTCTTTGTAACTCCAAATTGAAATAACAGTGTAACCTGGTTATGCTCAGCACAGGAGGCCTTTGGGGATGCCGAAGTTTGGACAGGAGTCTGGGACACAGAGGAGTCTCAGAACTATTGTGTTCAGTGAGCTGTGAAAAGTCATTCAGAAGAGAAACACTCAGCATCCTTTATTTATTTGCATTGAAATATTTATCTGTGATGTGAGGCATTCATAATAGATTGTCAATCTCTTGTGCCTTGTGATGAACCTGGGTGTCTTGCCTTGAATTCTAAGTATTTCCTTGTGTGAATAATTTTATAATCATCATATTTCCAACCTATGAATGGTCCTTGATCTTTGGAGCCAAATCATCTCTTTTTTTACCTTTCTTTCTTTTTTTTTTTTTTTTTTCTCTAGGAAGGGAAATATCAAACCTTTAATATTCTGTTTTAAAAAACAACTCACCTACCTAAATTATTAATTTTTGTACTTAGAGATTAAAACTCAATCAACCTGAAAATTCTTGTCTTGCTGTTCTTCCCTGATAATTGAAGGAAATTATTTATGTAGCATAGATTAATATTGTTCCATGTTCTACCTGACATTCCAGATTAAAGTATGACTGAAATAGAGATGAGTTGGGACTGAAACACCCTATACAACCACTCTAGTACTTGGAAAGCAATGTGTTAGGTTCTTAGTACTAAAGCTCACAAAGGAAGTCAGTTTTCAATTCCATCTTGTTACTTGCTGTGTGGAATAGATGTAGAAATGAACTTGGGAGACAAAAAAGACACAGAGAGAAAGAACGAGGGTGTGATAACAATGAGCAGTGTGCATCCTCTATCCTCAGTGCTGACTTGCAGGGGGAGGGATGCTACAGAACCCCTATTTCTGATAGGACAGGAAAGTCTCTTTTCAAGCTGCATCTAACACCACCACAGCCCTCTTTGAGCCCTCTATACAATAGCATAGAGAAAGCTCTGGGTTTTGTTTTGTTTTGTTTTTAGTGTTCTGGGGCAAGCAAAGTCCCAGATAACATCTAGAGCAACACTTACCATTTCTGGCATGACTGTGGGCTGTTTTCAGTAGAGCAGGAAGTGATGCTGGCCCACCAGCACAGGAGAGTCTCTTCTGGGTTTTTGCAGTGAGCTTCTCTCAGCCTTTCCTTTTCCTTTTTCTTTCTTTTCCTTTCCTTTCAGATTGAAAAAGGAGCTTGGAGACAAGAGAAGAAGCAGCAGTTTAGAGGAGGTTGAACAGTGCTAACCCAGAACACAAAGGGTGGAGGTGTATCTGCTCAATGCTGGCATGCAGCCATCATGGTTATCAGCTTAATAGCATAACTTAACAGGAAGAATTACACTTGTGACCTTCTGCTCCAGCAGCACAAGCTTCTATCACTTGAGCTAAAGGAGAATCTCCATTAGTAGTTGCTCATTGTCACAGGGCACATATCCCTCTCTTGGGCCAACCACTTATAACGACAAGATATCATAAACACTTGAACAGCTCTGATTTTGTCCAGTAGAGGGAAGTGGATAGACACAAACACTGACTCAATATGTTAGAGATATCATGAACATATTAACTGCATCATGTGCCAAAAGGCCTAATGACTGCAGGAAAACTTTGCATTTCTCGTTGCTACCAAAACCTCCAAACTGACTAAGGATCATTTCCACTAGAATTGCGGTTTCTTGCAGGGTCACTGTTCTTGGAATTACAAAGCTGCCAGAAGAGTCATCTGAATCACAAACTCATTTACCTTGTTGCTGAAAATAACACTTTGTTGTGTTATGAGCAGCACTCGCCAAGGTCAGGTTTTTAAATCAGGCTCTTGAGGGAGGAGGACTATTGAAAAATAACGTTGAGAACTGCCATTAAATTGCATTTCAGAATTTCCATTGAGGGTGGTGAAACACTGACACAGGTTTCCCAAAGAGATAGTAGATACTCCATTCTTGGAAGCATTCCACGTCAGGTTGGATAAGACTCTGAGCAATCTGATCTAGGTGAACGTGTCTCTGCTGACTGCAGAGAGGCTGGACTACATGACCTTAAGGATCCCTTTCAACCCAAACCATTCTATGATTCTGTGAAAAATAGAATGTGTGTTTTTCCTTGGAAATAGGTAGTTCTTTGTACCATCACAGAAATCCTCCAAAGTGAGAACTCCATTTGCACTTTATTGGATTACCACTTTAGCATCAGTCAATGTTTCTTGGATAAGCATGAGAAAAGCAAAATATTTCAAAACTAGCTCTTTTCTAGACCACTATTTACTTGCTTAAACTAACCAGTGGCTGTTCTCTGGGGAGAAAAACAGCTAAGTTAGTATGGCCTTTTGTTAGCTCTAGCTGCATGGATACTGCCTACCTAGTAGGGAAAAGAAGAAAAATATTTGGTTTGGATTCATTTTGGATCATGAGTCCTGTCTTAAGAAGGCCTTAAAGGCAAGATGTCCCATTTAATAGTGATAATCACACTTTTTTCTGCTGTGGAAACATGACCAGCCATATCAAATATTTCCAAGCATGCTGATGGGCAATCACCAGCTCGAGCTTTCTTTTGGAAAAGTTTCTCTTTTGCTTGAAGCTGTCCTCTTTCTCTTTTAATGCTGAAAGATTCTTCAAAAGGTCTACCAGCTCCTTTCCTCATTATAGGGTTAGTCAGAGTGCACAGATTATAAAGGATGCCAACTGGCTTGCAACCAGCCATTTGTTGAACAGCTCCTACTCCAGAGCCATTTTTCCCCCCAACCAACTTTGTCTGTTTCTCATCTTCATCCATTTCTGTACAGAACTCTGAAGTCCCTGTAGAGGTTTCATACATCCTGAAGCCTTCATCAAATGGTAAATTGGTATTCTGTTAGGCTGTCAAGAAGGATTAGAAGGAGGGATCTATTCTTTTTCTTGTTCTCATTCTTTAATGACAAGTTACATTGCCAGCCTGTCCACTAAATCACATTAGGCAAGGAGTAATTTACCTCTTCATATGAAAGAGAGAGAAACCAGGAAAAAAATCTCAGACTTAAGACATGCATTGAGAATTCAGATAATTCCTGTACTACTGTGATTCTATTCTGAGAGTTTGCATTTTATTAGCATGAAAAGGCATATTACCCTCTGTCTCCTTTTGTCTTGCAGATATACATACGCTCACTTTAAGTAATTGTGAAGCTTTAAAACCATCCACATTGAGAATGCCATCAAAATAATGAAGACTTAATGTTTTGGTACATATGTTTTCATAGAGAAATGTTCTGTCAGTTCTGTGAGAGCCCTACTCATGTTCTTTGTCAAGGATCATCTTCATTGTCTCAAAAGGAGTTTGAGTTTAGCCGCTGTGTTTGCTAGCACTATTTTCTCCTTTCCACATGTGTAGATCTCAGTAGCCAATAGCTCACAGGTGTAAATTTGAAGACTGACAGATGAACTTTCTAAGATGGAGTCATTAGAGAAGGGTAAAATGTGTGTTGTAATATTGGACACCTGATTCTAATCCCAGTGCTGTTTCAGCATGAACTGCTTCCCCACGTGTAAGGGAATGACTGGCCTTCAAGGGAGAATGGGGGAGATACCTTAAAAACAGGGAGGAGAAAAAGAAATAGAATATTCATAACTGGCTTGATTCACCTGAAAAAAATCACCTTCTATGCCTCTCACTTCCACATTTGGAGTGCTGTCAGAATGACGTGGTTAATACAGCTCTTTTTGTTTTGCCGTTCTGATGATCGATGCCATGATGGGACAGATCAGGTTAATTACAGGAATGTGAGTGGCAACTGTAGCCGAGGAGCAGGCAGCTGTGGTTGCACCGCCCGAGTACAGAGCTGCTGAGTGCTAATGCTGTGCTGCATCCTGCAGGACCAGGATGAATGCCACACATTTCCAAGTGTAAGAAATTCTGCATAAATAGGACTTTCAATTATTTATGAATAGACTCGAAGTCAGTGATTAATTAGCATTTTAAATATGGTTGATTAACACATTAACCCTATTTTATGAAAACTCTTTTAAAAGATACATATTACATGTGCTTCCATTTGATTTTCACATTTCTGATGTCTTTCATCTGTTAGATTACTGTGTCCTATAAGACTTTCTAGAACGTTTAATTATTTACTTTACAAATGCAGGATGTTATAATGATATTTGTAAAGAAAAAGCTAGGATAATGAATATACAATACAGTATTAGCAGCTTCCCCAACTGTTGACAGGAGGTTAGGGGGGTATGGGTGGAGGAAGAAAGAAAATCAAAACAAGATAATAATGTTGCACTAGATGTATACAAGTGAATATGCAATAAGCATTGGGAATAGTGTACAAAAGCAGTAACATAATTTACCATTCTGTATGAAAGAACTATCTGAGGTGCTTTTGTCTGCACTGAAGGTAATATTTAGAAACCTTCACTGGAAAGCAGAATATAACCTAGAAACTGTTTGCATTAGCAGCTACAGAAGAAAATATTTACTTGTTTAATAATCAGTTATTTTTTTCTATTATTAATTATTCATCCATCTTTCAGTCATTACTAGCTGCTATTGTACCAAGGGCTGGGATTTACCTGCTTAGAGGGGGTGATGATAAGTTTCTGCTATATGAACACGGACCTTATAGATAGAAGAGAAAGGAGGGAAAGTGTATGTGTGTGTTTGTCCCATCAATAGCTAAGTTAATTTGATTTCAAACTGTTTGTTTCTGTGTATATTGATCAAGTTTCTACATTGTGAAGGGACAAAAGCCCTGCAAAGATCACTTTGAGGTGTGCTTGGAATTTGCCAAAGTTAAGCTGTGTGTAAAACAAAAAGGGGGGAAATGTGGGATACCAAAAATCGGTCAGCTAGTTCTTCAGCTGAAAAATTGCTTATTAGCAGGCAGATCATTAAGGTACAATATAGATTTATGGACCAAGGTAATTGAAAAAGGACATAATTGGCGATTTTTACCTATTTTAATCAGTAATGTTATTTGTGCAGTGTGAGAAGCACTTTGTCTGCAGTGTACTTTTATGCTTCTTGTATCCAGAAGCAAGGCGACTGTTAATGTCGTTGTCCTGCTGCTGAAGTCTACGAACCTGATTCCTCTCCAGGATTTCCTCCTTTTAAATAATGTTTTGCCATCAAAACTATTCCTAAACTTTCTTTTCCTTTAGACCTGGAAATACAGACTAAATTATTTCATTTTCTGAGTATATGATTGTGCCAATGGAGGTAGACACATCAAAGTGAAGGTCTATATCCATAAAAGGTGGGAACTGGAGTTTCTGGACAAGGTGTATGTATTCCATGCGTTAGGAAACTCTATGCAAGGGCGTGTGATTATCATGTATCAGGAGACTTGAGCAGCAAGTTCAGTGAAGTCATTATGATGATATCATTGCTGGTAGCCATTACTAGTTGCCATTACTGTAATCTAAATGGACATTGGGAGGAGATTATGGTGAAAGGTGCTAATGGCTTGCACATTAGAGGTCATTAACATATAAGGACCCAGGATGAAAGTCTATGAACAAAGAGTTAAATAAATTGTGCAGCAGCTTCCCCCAGGGAGTCATTAAAGGTATTATGCAAGTTTAAGTACTCTTCTTTATATGGGCTATTAGACCTTTCAACTAGGAGGTCTAAAGGAAGAGCTTCTGAGTAGTGGTTTTCCCAGGTGTAAAATCAAGCCTGTGGGCTGCAGCTGAAAGGTGGTGGGTGAAAGTGGAAGACAATGTGTAGTTTAAGCAGGTAAATCTGTCAGATTTCTCAAATGCTGGAGGAAAGACTGCTAAATGCGTGCAGTTTTTGTTCTCAAGGGAAGAAGTTGCAACTTTTAGGGCTTTACTTTGGAATACAGTCAAATTACCCACCTTGTTCTGAGCTGGAGGATTTGCTGTATTATTGCAATATTTTGTTTCACTGTCTGTTGTTTTTTTTTTTTTAATGGTAGGCTAATAATAGGCAGTGTATGAGTATTCCTGCAATGTGAGTATCTGCTATCATAAAGATTTTCCAATACTATTCATGTAAAACATTAGGCATTGCCAAAATCCTACTGTTTTCACTTGCCAGCTTGAATAAATAATGGAAGACAGGAGTAAGAGAAAAGGGAAATAAATTCTTCCTCTCAGCTGAGGTTCTCTTTGCAGAGATGTGTTTTCTTTCTCCGGTATGCCTCCAGAGTGCATAGCAAAAGTAATTCAGAAACTTCAGCTAGCACACAAGGCAGTAACCCAGCTCTGTTGTGGGAAGGATCCATCTTACCACACAGCAGTGTATGCTCACTGCTTGTTACACGACTCTCTTAGGTTAGAGTTCATTTTCAGGCCTTTCCATTCATGACCAACAAAGATACACTTGCAACAACTGTAGAAGAACTAGCAAAAACTGAAATTAGCCAAGAGTAAGAGATTTTGTATTAAGGAGTCTCATTTGAATTACCTGATTTAAGGTTGAGTCAAACTTACCAATTTGCATAGAGTTTTGCAAGACTTAACGTTTGTTTGGAAGTCTTTCTACCAGAAGTTGTTGCTAAAGAGAAGCCACTATAACCAAAGACTGTGGGGCAGCAGAGCAGTGAAACAGTGCTACAGTTAAGGATCAGAAATAGATTCCCTTTGTGGTAATGCTATATGAATCTTGAGTTATTGTTAAACTTACTTTCAAATGCCTACCATAAATATTCAGGCATCCTGGTCCTGAGTACTCTGTGCAACTCTTGGGGTGTGTAGCCAGACAACAACCAGATCCAGTCTCACCCAAAGGACTAAGTTTCCCTCCCAATGAAGGATGAGCCCACAAAGCTAGTTCACGCTAAGTCTTGTGCTGAATGGAAGTTAGGATGTTGCTAAAGTGCACACTCTGACCCAGAAAGATTTCTCTCCCAGTTTCAGCCTAAACTTTAATGGTTTAATGCAACTATGTGATTAAGGCATGGTCTAGCAAGGAAGAGGGCAGCAGAAGAATATTTCTACAGATGTATTATTGAGTGTTCATAGCAGCAAAAGAGAAATAATTTGGGGTTTGTCCTACAATGGCTTTACTCTTCAAAGGCTGGAAATCCTCTAATTAATCGACAGGTAGAAAATAGGCTGTACAGAAGTTAATTCACGAGGGACCACAATTGCTGCGTCTGTGCCCTCGGTGCCTGTTATGGTGCTGATCCAAAGGCAGTTGCAGCCTATCGATCACACCCTAATTGATTAGTATTGCTCTGCTTGGCAGCGTGGTAAATCTTTAAGAATTAGGAGTCGCTATGTTTTTAGAGTAGTTCTTTTCATCGTTATGTGTGAGGAATCACTTGCAGTGGGATTTAAACACAAATATAATATAATTGAGAGACAACACTGTGTAATAGTTGCCAAGATAATAGAGGAAACAGCTCGACTTCCATTGGAAAAGTTACAAAGGTGGAAAAGTTTCAGAGAGATATTTTTTGCAGGTGTAATGAAAGGATCAGCATGTATTTCCCCCAAAGGCTTTCATTTTTCATTTTTATCCTTAAGAGAAGCCAGTGGCACTTCCTGGGTATTGTCATTGACTAAGGCACAGAAGAAGGAGAAAAAAGAAACAATTGTTAAAAAAAAAAAAAAAAAAAGAAAAAGGAAAGAAAAAGTGAATCAAAACATGACTTCTTGTTTTCAAGAAGAAGGGCCAACTTTTACTTTATAGTAACAGCTTTGAGATCAGCAGCTGTGGGATTACATGGCAGAGGTTTGTAAAAAAAATCAATAACTGCTGCTGTTTGGAGAGAGGGAAAGAAAGGACAGCTAACTAGACCAGATTGTAACAGTTCTGCAAGCAGTCACAATGCTCACCTTACAACAGCGCAGCCCTGCAAATTATTAAATAATAAATCACAAAGTTGAACAGTCTTGGGTGGACAGAATGCGTTTGACTGTAAAGCAGACAGAGGCCTATGAATTATTCACATCTCAAGCAAAGATAAAACAAGCAGAGAAGAAATGAGAAGAATTCTTCCAAACAGGTTCTCCTGTACTGAAATACACCTTTTGATTACTGATACATATTTGGGGATTCAACCGGTCAAAGTCATGCCAGAACTAAGAAGAAGGAGACAACTGCAACCTAGGTTTAGTGCTGTGGGAAAATCTTGGCATTAATAAGTAACTTCAGAAGTAATGTGCCTGTGAAATATCATTTTGCAACATTAGTATGTTGGCAATTAGGAGGGAAAAATGGATCTCAGAGAATAATTGTCATAGAAGTGTCAAAATCTCAAGTATTTGTCTTTAATTTAGTGAGTTAAAACTTTGTAAGAGCTTATTTTAATCAGAATGGCAAGCTGAAAGCTGAAAATCTGCTTATGAAAATGGTAGGACTGGTGTTTTGATAATTTTAAATATCTGACTGAGTTGGAGTGGGAGGAAAAGAGTTAAAGCTGATCCTCGATATAAATACAAGAAAGAAAAGCAGAATTCTTCATTCTGGAGTGTGGGTTTTTATTACTGGTTTATAACACTTAGGTTATTTGAACATAGCTAATGTCTATGACTTACAGAGAGAAACAAAATCAATCAAAACACTCATACTCCTTTGAAGTGTTGCAGGTTTGGTTTTTTTTCCCTAACAGAATTTCAGGCTTTACTACACTGATGCACAGATACAGTGAGAGAGAATACATATGGCCTAATCTTACTGATACACACTGAGGCCAATGCGTAACGCTTTCGGGACTGTGTTGGTGATATGACTCCAAAATCTGATCCATTCATGTTCTTGGAGAGATAAATGGCTTTAAAAGGGCTTTTCCCCACCATATTTGCATGGTTTAAATTATGATCTTTGTTTAAAACTCACTCTCCTAACTTGGATTTATATGTATAGACAGTAATGATGCCTTCTGCACGGTGTTGCGAAAGATGGAACCATACTGCTGATGAGCCTGATGTTGTTTGAAGCTATGGAAAACCATCTCATCTTCACTCTTTGCTTCTTGAAAACCAAGTCTCTGAACAAACCTACTTAAGGGAACTACTGATTGGAAACTTGAATATCCCTGTAACTGGAAGCAAATGTTTTGTTTTCCGAGCACCAGTTCCTCCAGCATCTGGGCTTGTGAGATTCCTGTAAATGTGTGTCCTGATAAGGAACAGAGTTGCTTTACTAGCCTAGCTGCTGCAGACTGCAAACACAGATGAGAAGCAGGACACACCAGCTCATGAGGATGGGAAGTCTGGTTTGGAGTATGAAGGTGGGACCTCTCTCCCCACACCTCCAGTCAGTCCTCCTGTGCCTGTTTATTCCCAGCCCAAAGTCAGTCCTTTTATCTGAAATATGTAGAGTTGTTCAGATCAGTCTTTCCAGTCTCCTGATTTCCTGCACTCCAGGCAAATCAAGTATTGACCTGCCCATGCCCTGGCAAAAGCTGTGTCCAAGCCTAGCTCCTTGTGTTCCAAACCCAGAAGTCCTCAGCTTTTCTCTGCAGTCTGAGCCTCCTCATCTCACTCTCAGTTGCTTTCTTTTCTGAACCAGGTGTCCTCTTGTGCCTGTGTGTGATTTTCCATGACACTGAGGGTTACCAAGCCAGCTGTGAGTTGATTTTCACAGAGATGGAACATCACAGGGGTACAACAAGGTATGAAAAGTTGTAACTCAAAAGGATTTTGGAAGGCATTTAAGTGAACAGTGATAACACAAGGGTAAAAGTGATAAACAGCAGAGCTTCAAAGGTGCAGACCAGAAGCTTCAACCTGATGAAAAAGCAACTTTTGAAAGATAGGTGGCCAATACAGCCAACTGTGAGAAGGCTTTACTGCAGTGCTTTGGGCAGCCTGTAGGAGAGGGGCGCGGTGAAATGAAGAAACTTCAGTGACCAAGATGAAGTGAGACCTAAAGTATTTGTAGCTACAGAGCTGGCAGCTTCTCTGAGGCCTTTTAAACAGTGCAGGACACACTGCTGGTGCATGTGTGGAGCAACAGAAAATTCACTCTGGTATACCAGAGCCAAGCAGATCTTTTCCTGGTACCTGTTGGCCAGCAGCCAGGACTTACATGTCACATAGCTGCCTCATTATTCTTTTAATGTACACATTCAAATACTAGAAATGAGCTTGTAGGTTTTGTATTGAAACTTCAGTTCCTAGGAGTTACAGGTTCCTGAAAAACAGATGAGCAATGGAAAGCCTAAGATTAACCAGAGGATATACCGCACTGGCAGTGTCTAAATATTTCAAGTGGACAACTGACAACTTTAGTAGAAAATGAAGTTAATCAAGTTTCTGTACACGAGGCAGCAAAACCACAACCTGTACTCACTGGCTTTTTATTCAGAGCCTGCCATGGCAGCAGAAAGTTTCAATCTTGCTTTAAAGTACTTAATTAAGTTTGCCAGGAATCAGAGTCCAGACGTGGAAAATTCACATGGAAGTTGGTAATAACAGTGGAGTATTTTCCCTCTCAGTAGTACTTAAGGGAGAGTAGATTTCACCTTTTCTTTTGTGGAAGTAAAAGAAAAAAATAATTTCTAATGAGACCTTCCATTTAGATGTGCCACTGATACTGATGTGTAGGTCAGGCTCACACAAATAAGAGAAGAGTGGTTTAGGTCTGGATTTGCCCTATGTGTCCAATCTGCTAGAATATACTGTTTGAAGCATTAAATTTTTTGGCAGCAGCAGATTGTTTTAACTGTTGCATTCCCTCCCACCCCCTTCCTTCAAATAGTAAACCAAAAGCACTTAACCAAAGATATTTTACACTTAGAAGTTTTTTGTTATAGCACAAAGTCTCTTTGCTATACATATGCACCTTTGCTTAGGAGTATATATTGCTGTTGCTTCCCTTGTCTCCTGCTTTAATTGAATGTTGCTAGTAGATATTTTCTGTCTTTGGGACATTATGCAGAGAAGGTAGCAGCAGTGTAAACCTTGGTTATGCTGAAGCAGAAATTGCCTGATAAAGAAAAGATGAAACTTGTTTTAAAATGTTTCATTTTATCCTTCAAAAAAAGAAGTGAGCACCTGCATAATGTGCTCTGCTGAGTACTATCAATTAAAGAGTTGTGAAGTGGATATTAGGAGATTATTTATAATACTGTTATATAATGGCTTAGATGGACTGCACTGGAGAAATTAACATGACAGAAGGATGGAAATCATATTAGAATTTGGACTTAGTTGAAAGTCGATGAAATTATATTTAAAAAATACCATTCAGAATAAACATTAATGACATGCCTTTTTATTGATGTTTAATTCAGAAAAGAAGTTAATGCATGCCTTTAAAAGCAAAGAAGAAGGACTGCTTTATGCTTAATAATTTGCTTAAACTGACTTTCATACAGAAAATTAATTTGCTCTTAACAACTAGATGACTTTCTAGAAGGGAAAAAAGTTATATTGGCTTCATTTCCTGCCCCCCCTTTTTTTTTTCATATCAATGCTCTTCAGTATGTTTGAAGTACCAGGAATTGGTTGGATGAATACAGTTAGAAACTTTTGGGGTGAACACAATATTTTCCCCTCTTGGTTTCCTTCTGACCATCCTAAGAAGGGCATAGGCCATTCAAGCTGTACATTTGGCCATGGTATTGAAAGGATCCTACAACTCTTGTAAGGCATAAACCGCAGGATCTCTTCTGGTCCCCAAAGTCCAGTGTTTGCCAGGCTGTACTCTTAATTTTTTAAGCTGCATAGATTTTGAAAGTTTTGAGAGTACTAAGCCAGAATCTGTGAGTAAATTTGGTTGCTAAATCAACTATTCTTTGACTATTTTAAACATATATATATTGTTCATGCATTTGTGTAAAGCTCTCCTGTGGTGAAGGACTGCAGGAGAACAGGACACTGTTCTCTGCTTCACTGCAATGAACAGGACACTGCGTATTTGTGATAAATTCTCCAGCTTCATCTGGTAACTGTAAATGAAGTTGAAAGACCTAAACAAAGATATAGGAGGGAAGAATAAATAAAAGGGAAAATAAAAGAATTCTTTGCCAGCTAAGGATGTCCAGTGTTGACAACTTTGGAAACTATATAATTTTCTTTTGGGGATGATATTTATTAATTTTTAAGAGTGCCCTTGCTTGTACATAAACTGCTAAAACTGAGTTTCTAATATGAAAAGTGTCTACATAACATTGAACTGTTTTAAATAGAAAATATTTTATGATAAAGAACCCTAAAGGGTCCCATCAGCAGGGGAGTTGCCAGATAATCTTTTGCAGTTGAGCCTAATGAAACAGTTTATCTTGTGGTCTATACTGAATAAGTGTGGTTGTCTTTATGAGCACCGAAGCATTCTAGAGATCTGAAGCATTTTCCATTCAAAAACTTTTCTTACATGGCTTTATCCAAAGCACTGTCTTGTTGAAAGACTCTTCCCATTGACTTCAGTGCTTTGGGCTAGACTCATAGTGTGGTGCTGAGTACCAGTTCCTTTTTCAAACAGTATGCAGAAGGATAATCTTTTTGAATCTGTTTACTTCTCAATTTGTCTTTAATTAGAAAACTGAACCAAAATATAGATGCTTTCCATTCATGACTCTTCTATGGGAGAACTGCTAAGTAATTTGACATGAAAGTGGCTATAGAAATGCTTGTGTGTTTGAATCATCTGCCTTCGAGGAGCTAGAAAACAGGTTCATAGCTGTGTTACAATGAGCCCCAAGTTCTAATTAGTAAAACTAACCTGAGACACACTTCCTCTTACCAGCTTTTAAGGCATTTTCTTTTGAGTCTTTTGGAAGCACTGGAGAGCAGGCCTGCAAGAATTAATAACGTTATTGCAGTGTGTCATCCTGGAGTCATTTAAATGATGTGTGTGTTCCAACACTAACCTTTGAGGTTATTATTAAGTCCTGCCACAGCAAGAGCAGAAGTCAAGAAGCAATTATATACATGATTAGTTTGTCATTTTTCCAGAAGTTCTTTGGGCCACTGTTCGTCCTGCCTGGGTCCTTGTGATGAGGATTTAACAGTAAGTTTTGGGCTTATAGTATGTGTTGCTATTGGGATGGCCTAGGTTAACAAAGACAACAGAGTTGTGGAAAGGAAATTGTGCTCTAAGCCTCACTTGACAAATCTGAAAGGAGGTAAATGCATTATCTCATGGCAGGTTAAGTTGGACACCTGTAAACGCTTACTTGAGAAAAGGTCTCAAAACTCAGATTTTGAAAAATAGTTTCTCTTTGCCCTAAAGAGGAGGGGGCTGGAGAAACTTTCAGCAAGCTTAATTGAGCTGCACTAACCTGGGTCCTTCTAGTATTATACTTTGTCTCACCTTCTCAAAATAGCTGCTTTGTGCTATTCTGAAAATATAAACATGATCTACAGTGTCCTCAATAAAAATGTTAAATTAGGCCACCCATCTCTAGTACAGTGTGGTCTCTGTATAGCAGACAATAAGGGGAAATGAATTAAACCATTAAGCTTAATAAAGCAAACTCTCCTCCAACCCCCCCCCCCCCCC
>WBNM01002541.1:55374-106474 GCA_013399055.1 Ramphastos sulfuratus
AGGCTTGAAGTAGTTTGTTTTCACCACAAAACAATTTGTAAACATAGCAGAGCTCTGATTTAAAAAAAAAAAAAAAAGAGGATGAGAAATTGTTTTTACTCTGTTAAAGAGCATACTGGTGTTCACTGGGGAACCTCTGGCATCTCTTTTAGGTCCCACTTAACTGTATTTTCTGTAGGTTTCACCATCTTTTGCTATGTGCTTTGAGACTGAAAAAACTCAAGGTGTTATAGATCACATCAGTGTATGGGAGGAGACAAAACTGTGCTTTGTTAAACTCTCTTCATATGTAAGTAGAAATACTAAAGAAAAATATGCTGCTATATGATCCAACTATCAAACAAATCAAATCTATGTTTCATGTGAAAAAATACAATGAAGTCCAAATATTATGGGGGGAAAAAAGGCATTTTTGTTTCACTAAGGTGTACATTTTAAATAATCAAAGGATTCAACATGACAATATGGTTATAGATAGTTATCTTAAGTGCCTTCTGTGGTGAGGAACCGAAATTAAGAACTTGAACAAAACATGATACATGAAAGTGCAGGTTCTACAAACACTGGGTTGCTTATTAAAACTACTTTGATCCCTCGTTTCTTTGATATCCTAGGTCTTATAAAGAATTCACTTTCAGGGGTAAATATAGGTAGTTCAGAGAGACTTTATGACATACTGTACATACTGCTGTTCCAGAGACACTTTTTAATTACTTAAGGAAAAAAAAAAAAATCTAGCAAGGGGAAAATGCTGATAGAGTCACTATCAACTGATGTTCATTTCTAACTGCTGATTATTTTGGTGTAACCTATTTGAATAACACTCTTCTTGGAAGCAGGTCACGCTTGGGAATCTGAGCAGATCTGCTAATGTTTCAGATTAGCAGGACGAGAGGTGGGTTGATGCAGCAAATGGGGTATATGTTTGGCCCTAAAGGGATCTCACATTTGATACTTCTCTGAATATTACCCATGCACATGCTGGAAAAGCTGGATTTTTGCTGCTGTTCACTACCTTGGTTCCCTGAGCAGGACTGCAGGGAATTCTCAGGGAAGGGAAAAATCAATATTAATAACAATTATTCTCTTTCCCAAATCACTCAGAGACTCTGCTTTCTAGTTGCTGAGGTCTGCGTGTGACTGGAGGTAATTCTGAGGAAAATAGATAATGCTATTTTAGAACACACTGCTCCAGTTTTTACCTTTATTCTTTAAAGCTACTGTCAGCAAATACAAGGCCATATTATAGGTCCTGCACAACAGATTATTGTGTTTCAGAGGTGTGGAGTTGTATTGTCACTTTTCTGTTGAGGCTTTTCTGTGTAGCGGGCAGATGCTAAACCTGGTGCTGTGGGGTGAGGCTGAGTGGTGGGAAGAAAGGTAAAGTTCAGGAAGTAGATAATGGCTTCTTTGTAAGAGGTAACTGCATCATAGGCCAAACCTTTGTTTTATAAACTTCATTGGGATTGTCTTCTAGCAGCCCAAAAGGGGCTACATGTTTTTAGGCCCAGAATGTGAAAGGGTTACTTCTAACAAACCACATTTCCCCAGTTTTTCAGTACTATGTGGACAAACAAATATGGCTTACATGTCAGGAGTCTAGTGATTATCAGGAGGCACAAAATTCTGACTGGAAATAAACCAGTGCAATACAATCTTTGTATGCCCTGGATATTTGGAGAATAAGAATTTCAGTGTCATTTTGGTTAAACATACTCTGAGCACAAATAAACTGTATGAGACCTGAAGCTGCATGCTGAAAATGGATTGCTGTGAGACCCAAGCTCTGAGGAAAATAGCACTCGTGTTGTGACCTGAATGGTTTTGACTGAAATATGGCTGGGATGCTCACTGCTTGCTTGAGTCAAAATAAAACTACAAACTAAATGAAAATTAGAAATCTCTAGAATATGCACAAAGTGAATATCTTTGAGCAGTTTTATTAGATTTGATTCTGGTTTGTTTATGACTTCTTTTTTGTTTCAAGAAGCAACTTAAAACTAAAAGTTGAAAGCAACTTGCAGTTGCAGGCAAAAGTTTGTTTTTTTCTGACAAAAATGGACTCGCTGTCAGGCAGACTTGTACTGGCAAAAAAATTGCCACATTACTAGAGCTGGTTCATTCTGAAAATGGGACTGTTGCACTTCTTAATGCCTTTTCTCTCCTTTCAGTATAGAGACTTTATTAAACTAGTCTTTTTCTATCACAATTTACAGTTATGATAAATTAATTTTTTTTTTTTAATTTAAAAAGTTTAATGAACAGATAATGAAAACTCTCTGAAGGCATTTTCCTATTTCCAGACCCTAAATGGAGCCCTCTGTACAGGCTCACTCGTGATTTCTTTACAAGGCTGAGCTCTGGTTCCTTTGCTGTAAGTGGTCTTTTACATCTTTGAGCTGGAAAGAAGTCCCCAGCAGAACACCTAGGACACCCAGTTAAGCAGTTCTAATTCAATCCATCCATGTACAGGCAGAGGCATTTGGTAAGAGTGCAAATCTCCACACAAACACTTGGTAAGCCAAGTTTCTGTACATCAAATATCAGCTCTCAGAGGCTGCAGCGTCTTTGTGAAATGCTCACGTATGCCAGTGAGTCTCTGCAGAGGACAAGATTATCCATAGCCTTAACCCATACTTGAAAAATAATGTAGGAGTTTCCCCTCTTTCCTAGGTCTCCTCATGTTCCTATTCACTAAACCATGCTGCCTTTCATTAATGAATTACTTGTCCAGTAAACTGCTGCTCTTCAATTCTTTTATTAATCTAAAGAATAACTGTGAGTCAGCTTGGAAATATTTTGAAATCTATGATATTCTGTGAATCCACAAATCACTTCTGTGATCAACCCATATTATCTAATGCAATTTCTATAACAATTTAAATTTATCATTTCCATATTTAAGCTCTTTAGAACTAGTTAATGAAATTCCTTTGGGAGAGTACAGATGATCTATTTATATTTAGGTCTATGTAATTTTTTGTTATAGTCTTTAGAATAATAGTATTAGAGAGTCATCTGTGTTACTTCCTTAAATCATCAGATATTTTGGCAGATAGCAGATGATGGACAAGTAGATAAAAAAAAAAGTTTTGAACCTAGAAAAATATGGCTTTGGTTGATTTTGTTTGTTCTTGCTTGTTTTTATTATAAAATCAACTTTCTGTTTTCAGTATCTCATTGTGATCAAGAACTTACAAGGTCTTGTACTGACAGGATGCGGAGTAATGAATTTAAACTGGAAGAGGGGAGATTTAAACTAGATGTTAAGAAGAAGTTCTTTACAGTGAGGGTGGCAAAACACTGGAACAGGTTGCCCAGGGAGGTTGTGGATGCTCCCTCCCAGGAGGTGTTCAAGGCTAGATTGGATGAGGCCTTGAGCGACTTGTTCTAGTGGGAGGTGTCCTTGTCTATAGTGGGGAGTTGGAACTAGATGATCTTTGAGGTCCCTTCCAATCTAAAACATTCTATGATTCTAATTTAAGATCTCCCTTTGAAAGGTTTCTCTATTAATAAACAATTTCTGACATGTTTAACCACCTAACATGTAACACAATTCCTTCAGACATAAAAGTAATGTAATTTTCCTTGAGTTATGTTATTGTTTTGAGTATGCAAGCTCCACATTAATTGGTACTTCAAAACACACGTGATTTGTCATTTCCAGATAGAGGGTGACCAAAACAACTCTCCTGTAAATGCAGTCCTCTTTGGGATAGGTCTTTGGAGTGTGTTTCATTCTTCTTTCCTTCTTTTATTTAAGTCACTTAGATCAAATATAGAAGCACGGTCTGTAACTAATATTGTTTCCTGGCCTAAACAGATAATTGCCTTTCTGGATGTATAAGAGACGTCTCATGGAGAAAACTGAAATATCATTAATAAAGGAGAATGATTTACTCATGAATTCTTCAAGAAGTAAGATTAATAAGCCATCCCCTGGTGTTAGATATAATCTTCAGATCTCTCTTCACTGCGTGACTTATTTTTGCAACAACTGCACTATTCAATCATTAATCATTACACTTGGTGAGCAGTTTATCTGTGCTAATGTGCATGCTATACACAAACAACAACTCTCACATTTGATGAAGGAGGAGGAGGAAAAAGCAGGCTTTCCTGTGTGAGGTGAATGAAATAAAATGGGGCTGCCATATGATACATACGTTTTCATTCCAGATATAGCAACTTCAGTTAGAAGCTATCTCTTTCCTAATGAAAGCAAGATTGCATTTCAGTGTGGAGTAATGGTTATAAGGAAGCATGTGTGTGGGCCTTAGAAATACATCTGCTGTCTTACCTATTCTTGTGAGGGTAGAGAAAAGGAGATGCAGCTTTGGCTTTTACCAGTGTGGTCATAAGGTACTTGCAGTACCCAAAGCAGGTCAGCTGTGCTAGCACAGAACAATATGTGAGCTAATTCATCTTAAATTTACAGTTATTTTTATGTGGTGCAAGCCTGAGCGTAGATGACTCTAGAGACGAAGAGGGGAGGGAGTGAGAGAACTGCCTTGTTTAGCAGCTGTTGGCTGATTTTGGAGCCCATGGCATGTGTGAGGTGGGGTGCATCCTGTGGTGTGTGTGAGGTGGGGTGCACTGCAAGTCCCCTTTGGTTTTATTACTAAAAGTGATGCGGCAGTAAACTGAGCATTTTGCATACCAGAAGGGCTTGTGATAAGTCATAGAGCTCAGGTCTGTTAGCAGGAACAGAATAATGTGTACCACCCAGTCCAGTTTGGAGTTAGTTTGTCTTCCAGCAAATTCCTCTCCCCTTTACTTCATCTTTAGAACACTGACTTGCCAGACAACTAATGAACTAAAGCAGTAAAACTGTCATCAAAGAGGAGAGTCATGAGTTCAGGATATCATGCTTTGAGATACCTGGGCCTGTAATTATAATAAAATAATAAAGATTATTAGCTTCATACAATGTGACATAAATGCAGTTGGTTTTCCTATGCAGATATGCACCACTACTCCCAGATACACAAATCAGTTCAGTTTAATTTACTGTTTCTGAGGACTAGCATCCAA
Source organism: Ramphastos sulfuratus (assembly GCA_013399055.1). NCBI lineage: Eukaryota > Metazoa > Chordata > Aves > Piciformes > Ramphastidae > Ramphastos > Ramphastos sulfuratus. Next base: position 60,409 of record WBNM01002541.1, read on the forward strand.
CTGACAATTCAGTTCTAGCTGTATGCTTCTATAGATTAATAAAGTTTTCATGGTTAGGAGTTAATTATCTTTTCACCTACTCTTCTCTGACAAAAAGGACAACGAGGAAGAATGGAGCAGGGAAGTCCAAATCAAGTCTCCAAACCGAATTGGCTCTTCTGCAGGCAATCCTGCATCTGTACTGGGTGTTGAGTCAAATCTTGCACTGGCAAAGCCAGCAGATGAAAAAAAACAACAGTGGAGGAAATGTTAAGTTTTGTTTGGCTCTCCTCTGCCCCTGCATAAGCCTTTTGGTGAGTGAAAGAACTCAAGACTTCTGTAATGGAGAAAGATGGTCTGGTGGTGACCTTAAGAGATGGAGGGAAAGTGAAAACACATGGTTTTAAGTGATTGTTAGCATTTCAGAGAGATAGCATGAAACAGGGAGGGGGAAGATTAAACGTAGGAAATAGCTGTTGCATTTCCACATTACATTGTTTTGAAGTAATTGAAAATTTCCACTGATCTTGGTTTTCTCCAGTGCAGAGCCTGGTTTTCAAAAAAACATTTTTATTCAAGCCAATATCTATATAGAGAGAATCATTCCTACTGACTGGGTATTGTTTAGTGACTGGAAGTGAATTTCATAATAATTGTTTCCTTAAATGCCAGGCTCAGCTTTCATGAAGAATCTCCAAGTGTTTTATAAGTATTAATATAGTGGTGATGTTCTCATTGTGTGGTTAAAGCAAGGCACAGTATGTAAGTAAATCTGAACTGGCTCTGGGGAAAACCCTCTGTGAAGTGCTGAAGTCCCACAAATGAGCAGTTCTCAGCTATTTTTTAATCCATTAGCTCCTTGGTGAGGACATGCCCAGTCCTTCCACTGGTTTCAAAAGTTGCTTGGTCACCTGCAAGTCCTTCAGAGCCAGCTCGTTTTCTGCACACGATGGGTGATTTGTGGTGTGGCTGAAGGGCCCTGCAAAACTGCTGGTCTCTGTTGGCCACTCTTGGTCCTGGCCATCATTAGAAGGATAGGACAGGAATCAAAGCTATGCATCAAGCATAGCTTGATGGGTGGCTACAGTGTTGAGATGGGTAATACATTCCTATTGCAGCCATTTTAATTTTTTCTACTCTCTGATTGAGAGAGTATCCTTCCTGTCTTTGCTTGATTTCTTAATCTGAGAGGATTCCTGAATGTTTCTTCTTACTGGCTAAATGCCTGAGGAGAGTTTAACTGAGCATGCTTAATTACTCTGAAAAGAGCTGACTCCTTCCTGGTGAGTTACCTGACCCCAGTAGCAAGGTACTTAGCAAACTGAAAAATGGCATCTCTGTTCGCAGTAGGAGTGGTGGTACTGGCTGCTTCTCCCTTCCGGTGGAAGTAATCATCATCTAATGTAATTGTCCAACTTCTACCAACACCCACACAAGAAGTGTGATAATTAAACATCCACTGCAGCTATTGGATGACTTTCCAGTTAGAGAGAACGGTGCCCTAGTTTGGATCAAGGGCCACATTCAGATCTGTAAGGTTTATGGTGGGTTCCCACAGCAACGCCAAATCCCTGTTTGTGAACAAGAGAATCCTGGTTTGGTTCATATTTACAAACCACACTGTCATTACCACTGATGCAGTATCAGCTATGATAATTATCACTATGCCTTCAGCTTCAACAGAGCAGACATTTGTCTGATCCATGTGGAAGGCTGCCAAGTTGGCTTGTGGTATACTTGCTGAAATTAGATGGCTTTTTTCAGCTTGGATTGCACCAACACCCACTCATGTTAACTGTGAAGGAATTAGTGTGGTTAAAATGACATTTCTGATGTTGTCTTATGAAATTTGAGTTCTGAATTATGAATTACAGTAATATGACTTCTGTTCCATTTAGTGACTTGGTGGAATGTGACATTAAGATAGTTTTACCTTTTTTTGGCAACTGGAACTTGGAGAAGGTGGTAGCTGGAGATAAAATTAGAGGATACTCTCATGTTCACAAACTGAAAGTTGCAAAGTTTGGTTTTGCTAAGTAAACTTTCACTCTGCCAAGATGCCCAGTGGTCTCCTCTGGTTTGTATTTTATTTTCCTATATGCTACCTAAAAGTCCTTTCCCTTAATTTGCCTCAAGAAAGTCCTCTTCAACAAAAGATTTTTGCTGTGTTTTTTATTCACTTGAAGAAAATAGAATCTATCAGATATTCAGAAGAGCACTTTAATAAGATTAGTTCATGCATGTGTGTCAATAATAAGAGATAGTTTTAGCACTCTTGTCTTCCAGGTGTAGATTCATGGGGTTTTTTACCAGTGGTTTTAGTGGGAGGAGGATTAAGCCAATGCTTCTGAAAATCCCAACTGGGTTATTTTTCCATGTAATAGCCAAGGACCTAGCCACATGGAGAAATCAAGGAGTGTGTTTCTCTGTTTAATTGAGAATATCTCTCAGGAACCAGAAATACAGATAGAGGGGGAAAAAAAATCCCGGTTGTGTGCAATGTAGTGAAACCAATTTGTTGGTCAATAGTTCTGGAAAGAACACAGATGTTACGTGCAGCCTCTCCCAACCCAGTCACTGGAGTAGGGCTTATAGCTCCCTGCTACAGTCTTGAGTCTTGGGTAGAGTAAATGTATGCAGTGACTTGACCTCATGAGTTCCTTTTATGATTCATTTTCGTCACTGTCCTCTGTGCTGGTCTCTGTGGGATCATGGAGCAGATCCAGCCTAAGCAGCAGAGGAAGGGCAGGATCTCCCTTGTGGGGCTGATATGGCTGCATCTGAGCAAAGCCCCTTAATGATTCAGATAGATTTGCCTGGTCTTGCAGCAGGAGAAAAATTCACCCTGCAAATAAAGAGCAATGACCGCTGCAGCTCACAGGAGTATACTGAGCAGCATGGTCATTGTGTTGAGCACAAGTTGAAGCCCTATCTGTAGGTAATATCTGTGACTTCAGAGCTGGAGGTTCAGAAAAGTGGGTTCTATTTTTTGTTAGGCTGTAAACTTGCAGATGATTGCAGACATGAATCTAGTTAACAGGAAAAGCAAATACATCAATTATCCTATGGAAAATAGAGTTGTGTCCTATAGTTGTCATCAATCACTGGAATGAAATCAATGTTTTTCAATAAGGAAATGAACAAAGATATAATTTCTTGGCAAAAGGATGTTTCTGCTGGAGATGACCAGTACTGGTGACTTTTTTTGTTCTCACTGAAAACCTCAAGAGTGAAAATTCTTCATTTCCAGCCTGTCAGTTAAAACCCTAAAACTTATATAAACTTCTGCAAAAGCATCATTCTTTTGTGAGAACAAAACCCATTTCCTGCTCGACATAGTGGGATTCAAATTAAGAATTTTTACCTGGAATTCACTTCCAGGTAGCCTGTGCCCTGCTGTGATAGAGGTGGCTGTTCTAGGACATGCCAGGCTAGCCATGCTGTCTCAGATTGCTAGCACCAGTGTTTTGAAAGTGCAAGAGGACAAATTCAGACTGGGTTGTGTGAAACTGCAGTGAGTTAACTGTTGTTTCTGGGGATTCATGAAGTGTAACGGGCCATGAATCAGTAATTTTCATTCACAAAAGAACTTGTTGTATATATATTCAGGCCATCCTAACAGTGCTGTAAGAAGCAATGCCTATTAAGCTTTCTAAACTAGTTAAACTAGGTCAGGGTGAGGGAGAACTGTACCAACATTATGATTAAAAGGCACCAGTATAATGATCCTAGATAGCATTGTCCTCTTTGTTCCCATGAGTCACTGCCTAACAATATGGTTATTTTAGCTCTGTGACTTCTTTTAAAAAAAGCTTTGTCCACATTTTTACCCCCCCCCCCAAAAAAAAAAAAATTATCAGCTCTCTCTTCCCCCTTTCCTACTACATTATATGCTGTTACTGCTCTGCTAGAAAAGAACTGTGCATGTTTTAATTTTATTCTGTCTCCTCTGCCCCTTATTTGAATTACTAATGTTCTTTCAGTTTCCTTCCAAGGGTTTGTGTGTCGACTGGTACGGACTGCATCCTTACCAAATGCAAAATAGTAGCTCCCCTGAAATGTTGCCAGGAAAATGTTTGCCAGTCTTTTTTTTTTTTTTTTTTTTTTCCCCTTCCATTGGGTTGATTTTCCAGCCCCCTCCCCCCTTTCTGGTGGGGGAAGGGAGTAAATGAAGCACCCAGGATTTTATGATTGGCCCTAATCAGTTTTCACAACAATGAAAGAGTCCCTATTGCATGAATATTAAATTTTGATGAAGCTTTTCCCTTTTTTTCGAGGCTGTAGATTTAAGACAGCTTGGTTACCAGAACTCCTCTACTCTCTGTCAGCTCTCTGAGATACTGAATATTATAATTTCTATATTTGCTGCTCAGATGTCATTTAATATTAATATGCAAAATATTCATTCCCTTTAAAAATAATGTTCTTATTGTATGATTTATTTGATGTGGAGCTTGGAGTTTTGTCTTTTCTTACATAAAATAAAGCACCTTTCAGAGGCAGATGATCTGTTTCTTCCCGTACGTGTGGCACAAAATGTCAACATTCTTCCTGTCATTCTCAGACTCAGTGAAGGGTGAAGCAAACATCAGGCACTGCTTGCGTTAAGAGCAGTGGGGAACTATTGAGTTTTTGTTTTCAGAAATGTGCACCATGAACCTGAAATGTTCCAGGATTTGCAGCCACTGCAAAAATTCTTATCCATCCTCCTGCAACTCCTGAATTCTTAAACTTCGATCTGTACTTTTTGCCCCTCAAATTTGGATCTGGAGGCTGTAGTCCTTGTACTTGCAAAAAAATACAGGGTCAGACTGCTGGTAGTGTTCTTGCTTTTGACTGGTGGCTTTAGGCAGAACTTACTTTTTGTATGCGTCAAATCTCTGGGTCTAATCCTATAAGCACTTATATACTACACTGCTGAATTGTAACCGTCTACATAATCCCCTGATGGATTTGGTAAAATTGCTAACATAAACAAACACCAGAATATATATTTGTATATACATATATAGCTGTTAACTTTCCATGTTATCTTGTTCTGCTGAAAGTAATGTAAAAATCTTGTCCAGTTCACCAAGAAACAAGTTGTCAAAAAAGTCATGTGTGATGTAAGCTTCCCTGGGAGTGGATTTAATTTAGAGCGTTGCTTTTCTTGCTGGTGCTAACTGAAACACACTGAAATCTGCCAAGAGCCTGGCAGGAGTGAATGACTCTGGACTAACTTTGAACATTTGAAAAAAAAAAAGAAAAACCAACCAAGTTTATGGAGGAATTTGAATGACAAGATTGTAATAAAACACAAAGGCCCTGGCTGTCAAATAGAAGAATTTGACTCTAGTGACATGACCTGAATTGCAGCAATGCTAGAGGGAGCTGTGGGGCTCAGGGAGAGGACAACAGCTCGCTGCTCCCTTCCTCATCAGTTTCCAAAGCTGGGACTTGTTTGAACAGTTCTTCATGTCTTTGAAATCCAGAAGGGGTTATCTGTTAACAAGAGTAGTACCCAAATATCGTATTTGTGTACATTTTGGAGGATTTCCATGTTGTACTTTTCTTAATAATTCCTATCAGTGTTATGCATAGGTGTATTATTTCCAACACACTTCTCTTCATTCTTGATTCCTCTTACTGGATTTGAACGGAATCCTACTGACCATGGAAGGAAGACTTGCAATATTAGACTTTGTAACTATTAATATTCTTATACATAAAACCTGCTTTAAGGTGTGCATGTTAGTTACCTGAAATTGCTGCCATGTTCCTTAGTGATGATGAATCAAGTTATCATTTTTTTTTTTTTAAAAGGGAGCAAGGTAAAGGCCTCAGATTAGAGTTTTAAGGTTTTAAATATTCTTGTAGACTACTAGAAACTTGAGATTTAGATCCACAGTCTTCATTGACATCTACAAGTGCTTTCAAGCTGAAGTAGAATTTCTTGTAGTACAGCAGCCAATGACTTGTTCCCCTTACTTGGGTATGTCTTAGAGTTGTTTCTTTTTAATATATCATTATGCCAAGAAATCCGAAACACTTAGTTCTTAACACAGAATGCAAACCTTAAATGTGTTCAGGAGTTGGGGAGGCCAACACTCATAACCCAAGGGAACACAATGGATTTAACTATGCTAATTACATGTTTAGGGAAAGATTATTGTGCCCTACAGGAAGAATTCAGAATTCTTATGCTATTGCTGTGTACCTCTCCATGGGCAAGGGGAATAAAAAAAGCAGATTAAAGTTATTGGTGGCTTTGTTGTTAGATTGGCTCTTAATCTGCCTCCAAAGCAGATTCATGGCATAATCAGTAGTGTGAGTGGACAGCTATCTGCATGATTGTCCAAGGTCCAGTAAGTTTTATCAAGTTTTGGTCAGTCTCAGGCTAAATCAGTTTTGGGGGTTCTTGTTTGTGTGTTTGTTTTGATTTTTTTTTTTTCTTTTTTCTGTGATGTTCCCTGTTTGTGAGGCATTATGAGAAGGCTGTGAGCCAGTAAAGTTGCATTCTGAAGTCAAAGATAGAATCAAGTTTGTGATGAGAAATTGGCAAGCAAAGTGAAGCAGTGTGCCAAAGCTACCATGGGAAGCTCCTTTTCCTTGGAAAGGTAGAAATTTTGACCTAGAAAGTTGTAGTGGAAGGGTAATTAATTAATGTGAGATTATATTTTCAAAAATTAATATTGTTTATTAATATTTGGTATTCAGAACTCGCGTCACCTCGATCACTAATTTTAATAATAATCATTTCTTTGCATCAGTCATGAAACTTTATATACAGGTAATGACAGGATCTAGAAATAACTAGTAATAATATATAACATTAATTGAACTCGATTGAACTGGAAGAGAAGGCTTTGCGGTTAGCGTACTGCTTGCGGTCAATACGCTGCTTGCTCACTAAAGGGACACAAGGAGCTCCTTTCTGCTTATGGCGGAAGGCAATGGTGAATTACAAGAGGCTTTAAGTATTTATTCAGAGAACATTATCTCCTGACTTGCAGGGCTAGCTACAGCTTCAGACAGTACCCAAACGGCTTCAGGGAATTCTTGTCATCTACTGAGACTTCTGGTTCTTCGCGGGCTGCTGGGGAAAGGAGGCAGACAATCTCTGACCTGGTCCTGGTCTCCTCTGGATGATTTGTGTTATCTCCAGGACTTCCCGTCTTGGCAGGTGACTTTCAGGTGTGGGCAGGATGTCTTGAGATGTGCAGTCTCGGCACGATGTCACGCTGGCTATGCAGGCCAATCGCATGGAGGCATTAAAGCCTGATCCTAGTCGCTGGAGTCCCACACAGCTCAGGATGCAGTGAGGTAGTAAGCAAGCACGGATACAATAGCAGAGCACACATATAATAGTGGAGCACATGTTGTGCTCCCTGCTTTATCACCTTTTATCCATACAGCCCGAGACTAATGGGCCTTTGGACACAGAATAGCCAATCAGAATGGCAGTTAGCCAAGCTTGACCACATTAGGTGAAGCCATAGGCTTGCTTTACCCTTTTTAGGGCAGAACATGGGCCTTGCACAAGGCATACACAAGCTGAGTGTGTGTACCTTGTTTACTGCAGGTTGCAGAGGGCCAGGGTCTCCAGACTCAGCGGCTCCAGGTTTTTTGTTCTTTTTTCTGTGGTTGCTTCTCCCCAAAACAGAGAGAGGAAGAGCAGAAAAACATGTCTGGGCAAACTAGGACATGTATAAGCCTATTTTGGCCTGCTTAGGCCTACCATGACAGAAGTAAGGAGAGATAAATGGGAAAAAGAAAAGAATTGAACTTGAAAGGAATAAAAAGTAAAAAGAGAAGAAAGAAAGCAGGCCTGGTGTGAAGTTCAGATGAAAAGTCCTTAAACCCTTGACATTGTTGTCTACGTGTTGTGGTTGACTAAATTCAGCTCAGAAGCAGTTTATTTAGAGCAGCAAGGTGTTGTGGCTGGATAGGTCCTGCTGAAGGACCAGACTTATTCTAGCATAGTTACTGGAAGACAAGGAAGGTTTTAGTGTTTCTTCCTTTCTCATCTCCAGTTGAGACTGCTCATTGTGGCAGATGTTACCACTGCATGTGGTCACTTTGCATAGCTGTGTAACCACCCTACATTTAGAACAGCTTCACGTCCAGTCCCGTTAGCTCATAATAACTGCAAGCCTCTTTGTAGACCCAAAATACTATCTCCACCCTTTAGTATACCAGCTCCTTTGGCACTATACCTACAAAGTACTCTTTACCCCACGTGGGGAAATGAGGAGAGGGAGGAAGGTTGGTGGGGGCACCACATAATACAGGAAAGCTCTCTGGTTGCCTGAAGGTCCTTGCTATGACTGACAGGATTTTTTTAAATCATAACATGAAACAATTGTGTGTTAATTGCTTCTGATTGCAAATGCAGTGGGAGGTGAAAGGGAATGTGATTTTCTCTCTCTGTATTTGTGGTTGCGGAGCAGAGCTGAAGGAAGACTAATTTCCAGCCTCTCAGAGGAAATTTGTGGCAAGTCCAAGAATTGCACACCAGTCCTAAGTCCCCAGATGCTGCTTTAACCACAAGAATCCTGTCATTCTACAGATAGACTCTAAATATATAGTGATAGGATGTTTATTTTAAATTCCAAATCATCCCTTATTGAGAAATTTCATTGTCCTTGGCAAATAGTTCAGGATCCTAAATTCTCCTTAGAAATTTCTAGCATAATGGATACTAAGTTAGTTTTGTAAATTCAGTGCCAAAATCACATTTTCTTTTTTTTTTTAATTTTTTTTTTCCACATCAGAAGACTTACAAATACATCACTGTGTGAAGCCTTTTAGAATTGTGTGTCTGATCCTGGTAGCTGACTACAGTACATAGATGTACATGACTGCACTGCACTACATGACTGCATACAAAATCATCTCTTCTCCTTTCTCCTTGCTTACAAGGCAAGGTATATACTTCAGTCTCCTTCAAGTGAAATCAGTGAGATAAATCTGTAAAAGCAAATGGTTCTTTCCATGCTACACAGTATGATAATTCAGAAGTAATTAAAGACCACATTTGCTTGTATTTATTGAGTTTTGCTATCAAGGTATTTTATGAGAGCAAACTACCACTTGCATCTAAGTTTGGCCATGTAAATGGGATAAATTTGCTCTTCCTAGATGCCAGTTCCCATGGTGGAGAGATTCTTCCAATCTGTTTACTGTATGAGGAACTGGGTAAGGGCAGTTAATTGTTTTATTTCCAAAAGATACATCTGCATTCTGTTCATGTTCCAGTTGAAGTTGAGTTGTTACTCTCCTCTACTTGGTGCTGATGAGGCTGCAGCTGGAATAGCAAGTCCAGCTGTGTCCCTGATTCTGTTCCCTCATCCCATCTCTGTTCAGGAGTGATGTGATGTGGAGGAACTGTAGAGGACTGTCAGGGTGGTCAAGAGCCTGGAGTACCTGACCGGCCAGAAGCAGCCAAGGGAGCTGCTTGTGTTTTACTCTAGCTAGGAGGCTAAAGGATATTTAATAGCAACTTACAGTGACATAATGGGTAGTTACTAAGAGCTGGTATCTTCTGAGTAGTGACAAACAACATAGCAAGGGGCAATAGTTGAAAACAGCACAAATTAGGAGGTTCTGGTTGAATATTAGGGAAAATATTTCTCTAGGAGACTAGTGCAGAAGGAAGGCAAAGCCATGGGTGACCTGATATAGCACTGGCAATGGTCATGTTGTGAGTGGGAGGTTGGACCTGAGACCTCCACAGGTCTTTTCCACCTCACATTTCTTTGATTCTGTTACGGAGCATGAATATTCAGTTCATTGACTGCTTTTCCTAATTTATATTCTGAATTTTTAGTGTGATTTTGCTCAAGGCCAAATTCTCCTGCTTCTGTGTTAAGAAGTAATTTTAATCCTCTGTAATCAATAGGACTGGTTATGGCACAAAGTTCTGATTGCAAGATCTGCAGATTACCTGTATTGCAAACCCTAGAGGAGTTTCATTTCTTTCTGTCTTTCTTTCCTGACATGCTTAATGAACTAACAACTAAGAAAACTACTAAAGGTGAAGGAGCTTGATGAAACTTGATTACAGGTTGTCTTTTAAAATTCATGTATTGCTTTCTTTGCACACGCAGTGTGTTTCTCTAAGAAAGTGATAGCTCTGTGTGCAATTTATCTTCTCTTAACCCCTTCTTGTGGCCTTTTACTTAAGTAACCTGATTGAAACCTTACTTTATTAACTTTAATTGACATTGAAAGAAAATTTACTTTTCCAGAAGCCTGGCAGATCAATATGAATTTGCACTCTGCTAAGTTTACTTCCTGGAGTTGTCTTAAAAACTGTTGTTAGAAAGCTATGTACGTGATGGAAAGCGTAGAGTCTGTTGTCACTGTACTTTTGCTGTGTTATGTGGGTTACCAAAACCATTTCAAAATAAGCCCAGAAATGATAGTGCAGCCATTAGAGATGAAAGTAGCCCTTTAAAGTACTTCGGTTTACACCGAAGAGATCTATGCACTCCTCCTTTTGTGCTTGATTCAGAATTAAAAGGGATAATCAAGTTTGGACTGTGATTATTACTCCAAACATTTTAGGCTGTCCAATAAAACCCTTGCTCTAATTAAATGGGAGAGAAAATTATGGCTTTCAAAGCACCTAGATCTCCCAATATATAAGGTGGTATTAAGTGCACCTTCAAAAGCAGGAGTAAATAAATAAAGGGATGAGTTATATCATGGCTTAATTAGATAGTAGGAATTATAGCAGCCAGAAAGAGCACCATGTCTTTGCAAACAGCAAGGTCCATTTTTTCCTGAATGGATAACTTTTGGTTAAATAGTAGGTTTCATTAGGTGTAAATGGCATTGCAGAGCCTCAGGCTTTAAAGTAGCTTGAAGGAGGTACAGGAAGGGTATTTGTCTTTCACCTGTCTCCACTTATTTTCCTGAGCTACTGGCCAGTAGCCTGGCATTTTCAGCTAATGGGAATTAAATGATACAGCTGTAATACAAATGTTGTTTCTTGTTGCTTGATCTTATGTGGTAGTCATTGAAGTTTAAATAAAAATCTGGAGAGAGAGACATATTTAAAATGGTTAAGGACCTTCAGCTAACTTTGGATTTTTATGGCCTTCTCATTATAGCTACTATACACTAACACAACCACTAATGAAAGGCTTGGAAACTTTGCGTGGGATGAGGCTCATTTCGGGCAGGAGGAGGAAGTGACCGTCTGCTCGGAAATAGCTGTGTGTGCCAGCCCAGCGCAGACCCCGCCTGTGGCTCTGCTTGCTTGGCTGTATTCCTTCACAGCTAGATTCAGCTCGGCTTGGTGCTGGGCTGCTGAAGAGGCCACCCTTGTTATGGGAGTAGGCTTTGTCCAGCCTGCTCCCAGGAGTTGTCAGGGTCTTGGCTCACAGGTCCTAATCCTCCAGGGTACTCATCTCTTTCCCAGGGCAGAGCTTGGTCCATGGAGGGCTATAACCAAGGAAAAAGGCCCGTGGAGCCCTTAGTGAAATCTTTCCAAGCAGGAGGCTCTGGTTTCATGGTAATGCACTTCTCAGTTACACTATTGATATACTTCTGGATTAGTTTCTAGTATTTCTTCCCTGAAAAGAAAAAAAGTTTTTGATATTATGCTTTTGGATTCTCATACTTCAGTTTACTTACTCACTATATGATAATTGTACATCCCAGAGATAGCAATTATTGCTATTTCTGGTTAGACATTTTCTGTGCCTCCTGAAATAAAGACATTTGAGGTCTAGCAAAGCATTGTTTCTGACTACAGTGGTAGTGAAATAAATATTCTCAGAAGCTAGGGGAGAGTTTTAGCACATCTTTCTGGTCACCTTTTTGTCTGGACACCTTTTTTTCCTGTGCGCAGGGCGCTTTCTGAGGCTTACACAGCTGCCTTCCACAGGCCTGCAAGAAGCCATGCTGCTGCTTCCTGCCTCCACCTTTCTATCTATCAAAGAGGCTTCGCAATGCCTTCCTCCCCAGTTAAGTACTTTGAAGATTATTGATGTTGCAGCAAAGCTTTTATATGAGCATTTGATTCTAATATTTTTTCCTTCCACGGTATGTTTTATTCAGGCCAAACTCCTACTCACTTTCCTTACAGCTAATGGAGCAGAGAATCCTTTATTGTGGCTGTTTCCTATTGCAGTCTGAGAGAGCTGTTTTGATATGTCAGCACAAGAAACTTTTCTTCTTATAATTACAGATTTTGTCAACCATTTTGACTACTAATCGAGCTGCAATATGGATTATTGCCTTATTAGTAACGCAAGCAGTTCTCTGAAACATACGGCCTGAGGCAGAGCCTCATTATGGAAGACTTCAGGCCAGTTTATTTAGCAAAATTGTAAGGAACTGGAAGTAAGATCTTATACTGGGAAATGTCGACTAACCTTAAGTGTAGGCATAGAGCCCTGCTTCCCTTAGGGATGAATCCTATCCATCAGTAGTTTGCTGTTCATGTTACTGGTTATATGTTAGGAGAGAATGCACTAGTTGGTGTTAAACCAATGAAGGAGGCAGGCCTAGGGTCAGCCTGCATGTTTAGGGAAAGAACTATGAGGTATCTGTCCTAAAACCTGCCTTCTGAGGAAGTCACTTGCCTCAAGAGGGAAGAGAAGAGTGGTCAGTGACATAATTTGAATGCAAAATTAAAGACTACTGCTGAACGTTAAAATATTTCTTCTGGTTCCCCTGGGATTTTGCATGGAACTCACTGCGCTCATTGTGAATGGCAGAAGGACTATATTTATACTTGGTAAATTGGCTGGATAGTCTCCTGAGATTTGAATTGTTTAACACAGAAAGCTCTTGATTTGGGGATATTTTGTAGCATCCAGTGGCAAGATCCACCCACAACCCCTCAAGAGATATATTCAAAAGAATATGTCTAATTTTGCATCATGAGTAGCTGGGGAAGAATACAAGCCGGGCATTCAAGCTGCATGATTTAGAGAGCAATAAAAAAAATATGAGATATGAATAAAAATTACCACAAAGGAAGCCTTATCTTAAAAGCATGCAGAATCAAACTAAATATTTTGATTGGTGCTTCCTTCTTCTCTTCCTGGAATAATTCTCTTCAGGTCAACTGAAACACTTCTTGAATTATATTGAATTTACTAAACGGTATCAGAGGGAAGAAAAACTAAACACTGTTTCCTCCCTTCCAAATGAAATATTTTGACTTCAAAATGGCATCATTCAGTGGCATTTCTCCTTTATGGTTATTGCTACCTAAAGTATTTTAAATTATACCTGTGTTTTACAAATATAAGTATGAATGTATTATATATGTAACTAAGGCAGCAGATGAAATATTTTGTTGTATCCAAGATGTTTGTGTATTTGCTGAAAATGCTTAATTTAACCAAAGTAGAAAGTTTTTCTGTTGTTTTTTTGTTCTCTCCCTAATGAACTGATATAACTGATGCAGCTTTGACCCTGATGACTAGTGTGTAGGCTTGATTCCCCAAATATAGTAGCCTTCAAATTGCTTTAATAGCACCACAACTCAGTTATAGTTCAGACTTCCTGGGCACTGGAAGTGCATGAACCTTCAAATGTTTTGTTCTGAATTTAGCCTGAGCTGAGTCTTATTTTTTCATATTTATTTAACTACCCAGGCAGGATTTTTTTTTTTCCCCCATGAAAGTATTGCCTATAACTAAGGTGCAAGCAAACACTGAGGCAGTTTGTGGCTCATCTGTTTTAAATGAAAATGCTGCATTGGTGTAGACTCACTCTTGAGGTATTCTTTATCTTATGAAAATGTTTCCAAGCAGGAATACTTCAATACTCACAAAATGAAGCACTTTTAAATGCCTCTGGTAGCAGGTAAAGGGAAACAACTATATTAAAAGAACTAGTAACCCAAGAGCAGTCTCTTTCTATTAAACAAATAATTTACTGAGAACAGGTTGAGTTTTGATCATCTGAAAATTGAGTAGCAGTAGGCTGTGGGCCAAGGTGGTGTGTGATTTTTGTGGGATCAACTTCAGGTACGTTGAAGTAGTTGAGGGTTCAAGGTGACTTTCCAGAAAGTCACCTGGTCAGAGAGGCAAGTATCATTAGCTGTGATATAAAAACTAGGCGCAGCCTATGAGAGCAAAGACCAAGGGGAATAAAGAAGGGGAAGGAGAATGAGGGAATGTTTTTGTAGGCAGTGTTTTGTCTATAGAAATTAAGATTTACTTTTTAAATAATTTTTTTTTGCTTTATTGCCTTCATTACTGTCAGTATTGACTTTCTAGTTCACATTTGTATGGCCATATTCTTGTTTCTGCTTGCTATAAGAAGTGTCAGACTGTGTCCAGAGCAGCATCTTGTTTTTGGCCATGTCCACTAGTCAATCCACAGGAAGAGGCTAAAACGTAGGATGTGTACACAGCAGTACTTCTCCTAACATGTTCTGCAGGTTTCAGATAACAGTGGTTAGTGATCATCCACTGATGGACCTTTATCCTGCATGGATTTGTCTAATCCTACTTTGAACCTGTTAATACTCTTGGCCTCTACAATATCCTCAGGCAACAAGACTTGCATGCTAATTGTATCTGGTCTAGTGTTTGAACTGTGAAGAGGTATGTGTTTAGAGCTTAAAGTAGGTCCAGACTGTGTGTGTAAGAATGATGGCATGATTCATCTTTGTAACCAGAGGACCTGAGCCTAGTCAAAGAAATTAAGCATATTTCGAATTGCAACCCTGAGCAAATAATAAGGTACAGCAGTAAGAAATTCTGACCTGCTTACATGAAAAATGTGTGGAAGCTGGGGAGGTGCACAGTTATAGAGCTGACTTTTTATGGATCAAGAAAGTTCAATCACCAAGCACAGCCTGAAAACTTTTGCTATTAGTGTAGGTCTTCAGCGGGTCCAGTGCAGATGATGAAACTTCCCTACTTCTCTATTTGCCAACATGTGCTAGCATCAGACAGAGTAAATGTTGTGGGGTGTTTGGCTGCCTTTGTTGGAAGATGATTAGGAAAAGAGCCATTTTAACTGCTGCAACTATCCCTTCAAATTCCCTGCTTCATTTGTCATTTGTCAGTTCCCCAGATTATCCCAGGGAACCAGGAAAAAAACACCTTGTTTAATTCTGTATCAGGCTGGAGTTGTGGATGTTTCTGTTTGTGCTCTGACCACCAGCCAAGGTGCGGGGAGAGAAGAGAGAGATCAGATCTCTGTACTTTCAGTTGCTACTTCGCAAGTGAAAGCAAAGGCTGGTGGCATGCAACTTTGTTGTCTAGGCAATCTTGTTGCTTATTTGATTACAAGAGAGGTTAAGATTTCTGTATATAGGTTTTTCATTTTGTGTCACTCTCTTCTTTATGTACCTGTACAGGGCTTGTAACTCTTGCGTCTGAGCACCTGTTCATCCCTGAGCAGTGGGGCACACATCAATGCTATCCTGATGAAAACCTCTGGGTTAGAATTTCAGCACAAGTACTGAGTGGAATCTCTCTTCTGTGCAAGTATAAGTGCAGTACGAATCTTGTGGAGGAAAACAATTTGCATTTCCCAAGCAAAGGGAAATTCAGCTCAGACAGAGGGCTCTAAATCCTGGCCAAGTGAGATTTATCCCTATGGTTTCCATGCTCTTGTCTACAGCCAAGGATGCGACAGGCACAGTGGACTGCAAGCCTTACACAGCATGTACAGAGCATTGCAGAGATACCAGTGCTAGCTCTGAATCAGATGTCGCAGTGACCAGAAGTAGTGGGTTCACATTAAAAGCTGAGCAATGCAGATGTACTCTAAGACAGCAGTACCTCTGCATTTGTCATGTTGACACTAAGCTGCTTTTAGTAGTGCTGAGCAGGAAAGGATGGCTTTTTGCCCCCTAGCAGAGACTAAAATGAGAGCTACTTTTGTCTCTCAGTCCTTTCAGCTGTGGAGAACCTAATTTTAGAACAGTAGAGGTTGTATATATGTCTATGTATGCACACATGTATATATACACAGTCCAGCTAAAATTTTAAATCATTGAAAAACCACAAAGTCTTGAATTAGAAGAGACATCAGGAGAAAGTTTCTGAACTCCCGCTAGGCCTGCAAACATAAGCAGCAGCTGATTCACCTCTCCCAAGGTCTATTAGCATGATGTGGCTCAGCAGGACCTCAGCGTAACCATAATGACAGGCTTCTGCTAATGGAACTTGGTCTCACATGTATCCTTGGCATATAGAGTCTAGGGCCAGGCGTCCCAACCGTGGCAGAGATGTCATGTTTTACTCAAAAGAGTACTTTATAATTTAAAGAATTTTAAATTGTGGTTTATTAGCACAGTTCCTTCCTGAGTAGTGTCTAATGTAGCTGCACATGATGCTGTGACTGGAGCATAGCTGGGGAATGTATGGCTTGGCCCAGCCTGCAGGGTGCTAAGGCAGTGTTTTCATGGGACAACCAAGAGACCTAAGATTTTCTACATCTGTAGGTACCTAAATACTCCTTAATGTTTGGCTCTGATCACTGCCCACCAACTAGAGGGTATTTGCTTCACCTTGTCTCAGCACCTCGTAAAACCAACCCATCAATATTTGTGCTTTTATTG
Source organism: Ramphastos sulfuratus (assembly GCA_013399055.1). Taxonomy (NCBI): domain Eukaryota; kingdom Metazoa; phylum Chordata; class Aves; order Piciformes; family Ramphastidae; genus Ramphastos; species Ramphastos sulfuratus. The sequence goes on from WBNM01002541.1 coordinate 76,916, forward strand.
CAGCTAATTCCTAGGAAAACTGGACAACTGTTTGAAGTTAACATGAGTGACTCATGGCAAGGCAGTATTTTCAGTCCAGATTTCAGAGGAAGGCCTCAAAAGCAGCTTGATTATTTTATTCTCATTAACTTAGACTGTGGACTTTTCTTTATTTTCCTGAAATATAGCACCATTTTCTGTTTAAAATAAAACAGTATTATGGCAACTAGCTGTTAGATAGAGGTCACAGAGCATGTCTTTCTACAGGCCTTTTTGGAGGCTAATATTACAAGCAGCACAACAGGAGCTGAGGCGTGTAGAAGTAGAATGACTTTTCTGATGTTGCACAGTGAGCTCCTGAAAAAACTGAACTAGTACAAAGTGCTGCACAGACCTAGCCTTGTACTGGGGCAGCAATTCCTTCTCCATCCAACTGCTGCTATCATGTTTGACTTTGGTTTAAGTATCTTGAAAGATGTTCTAGCGGAGGGACATCACAGAACCAGGGCAGAGTCAGAGACCAGACAGAGATGGAGGTAGTTTGGGGAAAATCGTTGGTAATCTTGATCAAATTTGGAAACTGAAGAAATTTGAGGTGAATTCTCCATTTCAAATCCCACATTAAATGGCTGCATTTGTTGCCAGCATGTACATTGTAAATGTTGTAAGTTTTTTTTTTTCTTCTGGAGAGTAAGTTTTTCTTCTGGAAACTTGCAGAACTGCTTTAACCTGGCCCTGGTGAGACTAACATAGTATCCCTTCAATTACCTTGAACAAAACATGCCAATTTTCTTTTGCCTATTTTTAGGCTTCCAGCTGGGCATAAGAATTGAAAAGTTATTAAAGAGAGCCAAGATCTGAGCCAATGTGCCTGTTATAAACTGTAATATAAACCACTTAGAAGTATAAGTTTTATCATTCTGGAGTTATTTCTTAATTTAAATGTTTCGTGTGCATATCTTGGAGATTGGGATGTATTTGGGTGAGGAACGTGATTATAAAAACTTATTTCTTTCTGTGCCAGACTGTGATTATTCCAGATTGTAAAAATAAAAGTATTACACATCTGTGAAATACCTGACAGCCTTCTTTGACAAACCAGATGTTCAGCCATCTAATAGTTATTTTAAAGATACACACGCAAATGAAAGAATACCTGCAAACTTATTGTGTTGCCATGATAATGTCATGGCTGTAACAGTCATTTGTTTTGCTTTTCATGTTGCCTGCAGCAAGGGCAGTGTGAGCATCCGAGTCTGGTTCCCATTTATTTTGCTTGGAATATGTTGGGCCATCTTGAATCTCTTCTGACATTCCATGGACAGTACATGTGCAATAGCTTTTTTTTTTTTTTTTTATGCAGGGCAGGGAGACATACTGTAGGTATATGGTGTAATTAACTGTACAGCTATTCAGGAGCAGCTGTTCCCTATTGTTGTTGCCTAATGTTGTGCAGCACAACAAAGCCTTAAGGCAGCACTTGTTACTATTTATAGAAACCCATTATCCAGTCTCTAAAGGAGCCTGCAAAGAAGAGAAAATTCTGATAATAATAAACACAAGTTCTTGTTAGAGCTGAAGAGTGCAGCATCCCTATCACCCAGTGCTGGTAAAGGCTCCTGTCCCTTTGATTTTTATGAGAGAGCAGGTCTGAACTCTCTGAATCAGCATCTGAAAATCCAAAGGAGTAAACTCCTTTCCAAGGCAATGCTTTTCCCTTCCCAGTCCACTGCATGTTTTAAAAGAAAATCAGGAACTCTTCCTGCCGCAATCTAGGTTCGGTGCCAGGATGTACATAGGAAATACTATTTCCTGCCTGTGCTGGCAAGTTTAGTTATTAAACCGCTTCCTCCGAGAGCCAAACTTCTTTGAAGAAGAAATAAAGTTCAAAGCCTTTTTTAAGAGACCATTTGTTCTTCTTACGTGCCTAACCTGAACATTACTCTGTGTGCAATATAAATAAAAAGAGCTTAATCTCTTGAAGATGGCTTGGCTGTTGTTTTAGTGGGAAAGCAGGAACAGGTTACAACTACTGCATTTGTAGGAAGCTGCTTTCTGAAGCTGGTAGGTTTTGTTGCACTGTTGCTAGAAAGGTGAACACTACTGAGCAGCCATGGAACCACTGAAGAGCTGTTTGCAGAACAGGCAGTGGCTCTGGGCTGCTTTCAGAGACAAGGAATCTTGTGCTGCCTGTATGTCTTTATTTGAACATTGGCTAGCTCTGAGTCCAAATGGGTGGAGATAGCTCAAAGCAATTCTTTCAGTCGAAGGTCAGCTCTCTTACTAGCATTCCAGGTTTAGGTTTTAACTGGTAATGTAGACTGTGTAATGATGGTAGTTCCCCATCCTGTCGTGGAGCAAAAATAATGCTGTGTGACTGATGTCCAAGGAGGATAACTCAGCAAATAATAATCACATGATCTACAGGACAAAAACTATTCAGAAGCTAAAATATTTCCAGAAATCTAGTTACCATTTGTGCTCCAGCTTTGCCCTAAACCACTGTCAAGAAAATTAGTTGGTAAAAAAAGCTTCTGGTAAAAAACTCCCTACTCTGAATCCAATATAAGGGGAGTTTGCAAAGTGTTGTGTTTTCCAGCAGTTTCTAACAGAGTGTGTTAGCAGTAAGGTACATTTGTGAGGAACAGCAGCAGTAAAATGTTTATTATTGTGTGCCTCCATCCTTTTTGTGAGTACTATACTGTGAGAATGGGGCTGCTTTTCATCTCATCTGTGCTGCCACGGCAGATAAGAGAGGTTTATATGATGTCAGATCTGAAACCAAGAAACCTGTAGACAGGTTCTGAGCAGTGATGCCTCTGGCAACTGGTTTCAAGGCAGAGCTTATGTAGAGTGCCTGAGGTTTTAATAAGCACATAGATGTCTGAACAGCACATAAAGAGCATGGGAGGTGACAGGCTGACCCAGACACTTTCATTAATTGGGATCAAGTTACCTTTTTACATCTGGGCAGAGCACTGTGCTGAAGACTTAGGAAGCTAACAATATGTTGCCATTGTCTCTGCACACCAGGTCCTTGGTAACTAGTAAACTGGGACACAAAAAGTAAGTCCATAGTAGTAGCAGCTGACGTTCATGGCTGAGAGAGCATCAGAGCATGTAAGTCATGCTTACAAAAGTGCAAGCATAAGTCATTGACAGATCTTTGCAATGTATGTTTGTCAGAGGCTACTCTTCACATGTCAGTTCTACACGAACCAAATGAAATACTATGTTGTTGGTTATGGTCCTGTTGGTTTACACTGGTGGTCAAAGTTTAGGGATAAATCTTCAGGTAACTCAAAACACTTCAGGAAGTGATTGAGAAGTACATAGATGCCTATGGAATTATCAATTTAATTGTAAGTATGTTGAGTTCACTTTAGGAATTTTTTTTTTAAAAAGATGAAATATCAGAAAATCTTTATCCTGTCTGCTTGATATGGGAAAAGTCAATTTAACCCCCAAAAGAGCAACTTTGTGTAAAGTAAGAATGTGAACAATTAGCTTGTTTTCTTCCAAGATCAGGCATCTTAGACATTTCTCTCAGTGCAGTGAATGTCCTGCAGGAAGGCTGGCAAATGCCGAAGCAGTTTCCCCCAAGAGATTTTTAAGGCAGATTTGTTCTAATATACAGAGCCTAAAACCTGTTTTCTATTCATCACAGGGAATGGAAAGAACAACACTGTAGGTCCTTGGAGGAAACTCATAGACAGCGACTTGACATCCCAAATTTGTTTGGAGAAAATAATGTTAATATTTGAATTTATTTTTTGTCAACAGTATCCCTGAGTGAATCTTAAGATAACACAAGCATTTAAAATTTTTAACTTAGGATCCAGAGCGCAGAGAGGACTAAATATGTTTATAAAACATGTCTCTTTCTTCAACCTGGAGACTCTTCTTGAAGTGTTTTGGCAAAATGTTTCTAGAATGGAATTGGACTAACTGATTATAGAATCCAGGATTGGTTTTGTGAACACTAAGGAGTTTACATTTTGAAAAATGTTAGTTATTTCACTATGCTACAAAATAAAATTGCAGATCCTTTCAAAGATACTTCAAGAGGTGTTGTTTTTCTGGGCAGTTTTCCATAATGTTTTCAATAAGGTCAAATTGATTTTATTCTACTTCTTGAGTCTTTGGCATACATTTTGGTAATTTTTGAGTTTCTCCTCTGGTCTCAAACATTTAAGGAGTAGAGGTTTAAAATAAAGATGTTCAGAATTTAAGGTTTGCAACAAAGTTTGAACTATTGGCAACACAACCAATCTAATGGGAGGCTTCCATCTTAGATGCTTTTAATGGTATCTAGTGCAATCACTGGCACTATAAGACCATGTCTTGTTAATGTGAATTTAGTCCTGCAAAACTTGATTTGTGTAGTTGAACAGACTGTGCTTGGGATCTGCTTCTGCAGGTATGGCAGTTTGTGGCAGAGGTGCCTGCTGAGTTTGGCCAATTAAACCTAGAACATGCTGGCATTGTTTCTGTAAAATAGATACTGAGGTTATCATCTACATGGATTAGATAGGTGTGGCTATCACAGCCACAGCAGCTGTGGCTCGGGTCATGAGCAGCCATGTGTCTGTGTACCAGGTAGGAGGAAGGCACCTTCTTTCTGTTCTCTGTTCTGCCTGCCAGCAATGCCTGCCCTGCTGCTGGATGTGCAACTACCCTGACCCTTGGGCAGTGAGAGCCATCAGCTGCTGACTTGCTGCATGGCATCTAATAGTCCCTGTAGTGTGGCTTTCCCCAGGAATGTTTGCTTCAGCTGGTCTAGCCAATTGTGAAAGTCTGTTCATTCCCTCTGCACTGGGAATTTGAATCTTTCCAGCTTGGTGAGTGTTGGCTGGTGATAGTCTGGCCAGCAGTCAGGTCCAACCTCACTCACAATTCCTGGGCTTAATTATATCACTGCTTTGTTACCTTATTCCTAATCATCTTAAATCTCCACATCAGATGCAACTGATGTTTTCACATGCACCTCTTTTTTTTAAATGATAGATCAGCTTGAAACTCTGAGTTTTACATGACAGAAGAGAGATTGAGGGATGGTTTTAAGCTGGCATTCCTGTTTTCAGGTATGCCTACTCACTTTATTCAAGTGAATAAATCTCTTCACTGAGAGAGTCATTCACTACTGAAATAGTCTGTCCAGGGAGGTGGTGGAGTCACCGTCTCTGGAGGTGTTCAAGGCGGGTTTGGATGTGGCACTTGGTGCCATGGTCTAGTCCTGAGGTCTGTGGTAACGGGTTGGACTTGATGATCTTTGAGGTCTCTTCCAACCTTGGTGATACTGTGATACTGTGAATCTAGTCTGGGTTAAAACTAATGAAATGCAGACTGTATTACATGTAAAACAGATATATACAGACATGTATGTATTGTAGAAGTTCTTTTTTGGCTATTATTTGGTATTTTTTATTGCTGTGGGACCCAGAGGCTTTCCCTGGGAATGGGAGCCCATTGTGCAAGTTGCGATGAGCAGTCACAGAAAAAGCTATCTCTGCCCTGTTGAGTTTCAGGCATTTTGCACATCACAGCAGCTGAGGACAGATTTAAGTCCCTGCTCCATGTCTCAGTACTATACTCAAGGAAATTGTCAACCTATATTCTGAAAATTTCAGGCCTGATTCAAAATGAAAACAGCTTTGTTGTCTCTGCCATTCTAGACTGTTTTATTAAAGAAGAGAAATCTTGTACTTAGGCAGCAGAAAGAAGTTCCCATGAAAGATGGCTTCTTTTATCACTGTGTTGGGATTTTTTTGTACAGGTTGAAAAAAGTGTTTAATGTTTAACCCCATCTGCTACTTGCAGAAACATGCCAACAGTTGGTCCAGTCATCATCTTTCTGAAATTAGTGGAAGGAATCTAAGTGAGTATAACAAACCCACTGTGATTAATATAAGATGCAGGGAAAGGTTACTGAGTGTATAGATTTGTCTGGTGATTCTAGTGCCACTTAATGAAGTTAAAATAACTTGTGTTTTCAGGTATCATTAACTGCTCTAATTTCATTAGTTGATGCTCCTCTTTCCTAGACTACAGTTTCAGTGTATTAGTCACACACACACACACCCCAAACAAAAACAAGCAAACCCCAAACAAACAAAAAACAATTTACAGACTCTGTGAAATCTTTATTTACACAATTATAACTGCCACAGGGAAGTGCCAGACTGTTATTTGGGGAGCTCTTAGAATAAAACATGTCTTGAAATCATGTTTTTGAGGGGGTAGAGGGGGTGATTATGGGGGTTTTGTTTGTTTTTATCTAGATTCTTCATTAGCTTTTTCATCTGAGAGCATATGGCACTAATCTGTTTGACCAATGTCCCGGGAAGTCAAATTTTAAGAGAAGATTAAATCTCACATAGATTATCTTGTCTGTTAACTGTTGTCAACTCCTAGTTCCCTTACCCACTGTACTAAATTTGTTCTGACTGCTTTTGTTCATATATACATAACAAAAGGTGTCTCCCAGTACTGAGTTCTGCTCTAATGAGAAAAAATGTTAAGAAGGAAACTCTGTTTCACACTAAAGTGACAATCCTATTTGAACTGCCAGGGTGGGTGATTTGCACTGTCTGTGTACCACGTTCTGTAACGGGGAAATGAAGAGAACCAGACAAGGGCTAGTACTTAAAATTACGTGAGCAAAAAAATGTAAATGGAAATCAACAGAGTACTGATTCTTAATTTGCAAAGCTTAAAAAAGGTACTAGTTGCCATCAGAAAAAAATCAGGAAATTCTAAGCAGAGCTGTTTGCTGGAGCAGTACCTGTCTTCCTTTGGCAGGCATTGATCTATTTTTCACATATAAGCTATGGAGTATATTAGCTGTATATATTAGCTAAGAGAGTAGGAGTTCTCGAAGGAACAGATGGTTATTCCCAGCCTGGACAGCACTTTTTAAGCATTAAGAAATCTATACAACTGTTCAAGTGAATTACCTGGAGTTTGCTACTGGAATTTTGAAGCATGGACTAGACTTAAATAGTCCCTACTACTAACATCCCCCCAAAATCAGAAGTTCCCCTTATTATGCCCTCTTCATTTGCCATGCACTTTAAAAATGACAGTTGTTGTCCCTGTGAAGATTAGATAATGCATGTTGGGTATGTCACATGCTTTGATGGTAGTATTGCCCCAGGCATTTGTCATCCAACCTACAGGGATAACAATGTGTAATGGTAGTGCTTTTTTCAGAACACTACGTATACAGATACTATTAAATTTTACAATTACCACAGGGAATGAATCAAAGCCTCCAATAAGCAAATGAACTATATATTATTGCCCTGCCTTTATAATTTTTGTTCAGTACTATCTGATTGCATTGCTGTTATCACTTAGTTGTTTCTCTGCATGTAGTTTTATCTAATTTCCCTTTATTTCAGTCACTTGCAGAGGAGATAAATGGATTACTTCAGACTAATTGCTACTTATTTGAAAAACCATCAGCCTCATGTAAGAGTTGCAAATCAGTGGTTTGAGCCAGCTTTTACTATCTGTGGTATTTATCTTGAAGCATTTAATCACTGCAGAGTCTGGTAATAAGTCATTTTTCTAAACCACTTTCAATTTGCACTTACCTGGTCTGCCAAAAAATCTAACACAAACAGATTATCATAGTTAAGTAGATAAAGAGATATTTACTTCTTTTAGTATCTACATGGATTGGAGATATCACTGATAGATCTTGCAGCTGCATGGGTTTCAATGTAAAGTGTCTGACAGAGAACTAGAATAAAATAAATATTGTGTCATCTTGATTTCTTCATCCTTATATGACAAAGGAAGCAGCTGCATTATTTATCTAATTGAAGGAATTTATGAGTATGTTTAAATGTTGAGTATTTAGTAATACTGGAAAAGTAAACAAAGGATAAATGGCAAAATGCACTCAAGACATCTAAGATGGTTTAATTCACAAGCCTTGTACCCTCTTGTATAATTATTGCAGTGTGTGTCTGCACCTTCAGAATCAATGTATCTGATCTATATTCAGCAGCATATCAATTTCTCAGCTCCCTTCGCAAGCTTTCTTCTTTTCCCAATGCAACCGAGTAGTGAATTCATGGAGCCTAATTCTCACAAATCCATTTGCACTAATTTTCAGTGGGATTCATCTATTCTTCCCTTGGTATGTGAGTAAAATCTGGATTCGTATAGCTGATATATGAAATGTTTCAAGTCACTATGGTTTTAAAACGCACTTGAATCCCAAAGCATTGAGTGATTCTTGAGTAGGAAATGGGATGTTTGTAGGCCACCTGAAATTAAGCGTAGTTTAGTTTTCTCACTGATTCTAATTGATGCTCCCAGCAAGAGATGTAGCATGGTAACCTCTGATGAGCACAATCCTGGTTATTGTTGGTATCAGAGGAAAAGCACCACACCGGAGTTAAAATATTTACAAGCCTTAGGCTCTCTGAGGAAGCAGTTGACATTTCTCAGTTAAAACGTAGTTTTCCAGGCCTGTAGCCTTTATTTTTTGGGTGAAGGTTTCAACATAAGTGGACAGAACACAAAGATCCTGCAGAATGTGGGATGTGGGTTCTGATGAAAAACACGCCTCATGTGAAAAAGTCCTTATCTTTACAACCAGCTACCTCAAAAGCCTCAGTGAAAGCCATACGACATAATTAGATCATGGAGTTTGATCCCTGCCAAATTCATAATTTAAGTCAATGCTTAAGTCACATCTCAAACAACAACAACATAAAGGAACTGCCATTAGTGCATGGAACTGATGCTTTCATGTGCTAATACACTGATCACTCCGATTTTCTGTTAAAACCGGGACTCAGGAAGTCCTAACAATCCTCAGCGTCCATGAGCTATCTCTGAGATGGCTTTTGCTTAATTATTTCAGTTTCTTAAAAGACTTTTTTATAAATCTATTAATAGTCTGGGTTTTTTTAAAGTCTGTTAAGTGTCTTATGCAAAAGTGAAGTTTACAAGAAGTATGTTTTGCTTGCAGTTAAGCAACTCTTTGTTCAGAACTTATTTCAATAGATCAATCTTTCCAGCATATCCATTCTTCTTAGGCACTCCTGATCTATCACAAATAGAGCAAAATAAACATGAAGGAATATCATCAAGAAGAAGATATGCTGCTTGTGTAAGTAATTATGTCCCTTGTTAGTTCACTATAAAGTAATTTTCTTTTTTTTCCTCCACTCTTTACATTTCTTAGTGTGCCTTGGAAGGTATTTTTACTTAATTTTGTTTAGAAATTTGAAAAGCAAGAGAAAGTGAGGGATGATTACAGACTTTATTTAAGGGCTTGATTTTGGTTTCTCTCTGTTCTTATATCAAAGATAAAATGGAAGTGGTGGTGTCATGTTCAGGTAATGAGATTTTATATTAAAAAGAATAAATTAAGCTCATAAAGCCAATGGCAGGAGGGACATGAGGAACCATTTCTAGCTCACAAAAAGGACTTTATACATTAATGCAGTGAGCATCAAGAGTTATTAGGAGTTGAAATTCAAAGCTCAAAGGATGTCAAGTGCTTCAAAAGCAAAGGCTTATTTTGTATTGTTTATATTTAGAAGTGATATGGAGCTCCCTTGAAATATTTTACCCGTGATGTCAAAAATCAAAAGCATTATGGGGGAAAAAAAGAACTTGGGACATTTCCCTTGCAAACAAGAGTTCTGTCCGTGACACACTAGAGGAATCCTCTCAGGTACAGATTTGTACACGGTACTGCTTACCAAAAAAATACAAATATCCTCTCTGCTTAGCTGCACGTTGTTGCTCGCCTTGAAAATTTACAGTACACAGAAAGGTTTTACTGTAACATTCACTGCTTCTTTTTTTTTTTTTTTTTTTTTTCTCCTGTAAGTAAACCCCCAAATCCTGGAATATCAGTATGTGGTCATTTTTTAAATAGATGTTTTTTTGAAAACCTGTGTGACATTTTTCTTTAATGGCTGATTTTTTTTTAATGTCAGCTACATTTTTAAAGCATGAGGCCTGGTTGTAACTAGCCTCAGCACTGCTACTGTACATCAGACTGTACTATTTGATCATTAATTTATCACAGTTCTAGCAGTTTGTTTGACAGGTGATAGTGCTTTCATCTAATGGCTACACAGCAAGTGTGTGGTGCACTAAAGAGTGGATGCCACTGACTGGAGTTGGAAATCAGCAGACAACAGCCACTTTGCAGAGCTTCATCGATTTACCAGAATCATTTAAAGATATGAAACAAGTGGAATAATGAATGCCAATTCAGCTCGCTGTAGGGGTGTGTGGGGGGTGTGGTTGTATAGTTATTTAGTGTGGAGTATATTAGTAGCATTTGGGTGCTAGCATTGTTACTACAACTATTTGCAGTGGTAAAAGTGGTGCAAAAATCAAGGTGCAAGTTTGAGTAAGTGTACTTGGAAATACAGTGTCCTTGTTCAGTACAGCTTAGGAAATTGATTCTTGGCAGGAGTATGAGGCATATTGGAATCTTCCAAATATTTAGCCTCTGCATTCAACCTTTCTTAAAATTGCCTTCTGAAAATGTTCTCTGAATTAAGTACGTAAATCTGAATGTTGCACCGAAGAAGCACATGCCTTGTGCAACCAACATCCCCTACAGTCTGTATGTCTATCATTGAGGGAAACAAACTATATTTAACCTATTATGTTTTGTTTCATACTTTCTTCATAGCAACATGTGTAAAGCATGATGTCTGTATCACAGATTGTGATAGCACTGATACAGGCTGGCATTCTCCAGCTGTGCTTCTGGCCAGAACTGGCCAGGCATGAGATAGTTGTGCAGGACATCTAGCATGCAATGTGTTCATCTGTTACCCATGAGTGTGGGCTGACAAGTGCCTTCAGAGGTGCTCTGCCTGAGATTCTGGCTGGATCTAGGGCTGCAGCTGGACTGCCGTGCACCTGGAAAATCTGAATCTTCAATCCCTGCCCCACAATGTAGTTCTATCCAGAGGACTTGTGTATATGATAGCTCAGATCACTGCATTTATCCTTCTTTGCCAAAGGCCTGTCTTGCAGCTGTTCTTAGTTTTGATAAGTTTGTGGGGATGGTGTGTTTTCATGAATCCAGTGCCCTGGTTGACTGCAGCAGAACCTGGGCCCCATTCCAGCAAGATGCTGAAGAAATCAGGCTTCCCAGGGTCACATCAGATCTGATCTGGAGACATTCAAAATCAGACTTGATGTGGCCCTGCTCTAATTGGATATGCCCCTGCTCACTGCAGGGGGGTTGGACAAGATGACCTTTTGAGGGTCCCTTCCAACCCGATGCAACCTGAATTTGTGAATCTGTGAAATTGTAACCTGTAAACCTTTTAGCAGCCCCACAAAATTTCAGAGACTTCAATCTTGAAGCACTTGGCTGCAGCAAGTCTTAGTTGAAATTATATCAGAGGTGGAATGGGTGCTTTGAATTTTTAAGTCAGTGCTAGCTAATAGAATTCTGCCCCTGATGCTGGACAAGTCAGCTGAGGCTAAAGCTCAGATGACTCACAGAAGTTAATTAGTTTTCTGAGGTGCTGATTGCTCATATTTCCCATTGAGGTCAATAGGGAAACTCCCACGGTAGTGGGAGCTGGAAACTGGCCATGCAGTGTTGTGGGACATCCAGGAGAAGCCACACTGCCTTTTGTAGTGAACAGGGGGAGTTGCTTACAGACATGAAGGAAACCAAAACTATGCCAGAAGAAATTCTATCTTCTGCCTCTTTAGTGGTTGTTACAAAAATCACACATAAACAGTAAGCACAAAAGCTTGTTGAGCATTTTCAGTGTTTGTTGTATATGTACCTGGATGCAAGTGTAATCTTTCTCCTTTTAATTGCAAGTCACAGGAACGCCGATGCCTGTGGAGTTGCCATATACTTACTCCTTAATGAAATTATACTTATTAATCTAAAGTTATTACTGGACTACCGTCTCTAGGTTTGTAGTAGCTCACCAGAGTATGGGTAAACATTGCTCCAGGAAGGACCCCATTCCTTGGTTTTCCCTGTCAGCAATTCATCACCATTGCAGGGGAGCGGGGATGGTGGTACTTTGATCAGCATCAACTAGTGGGATTGCCAGGTCTTTGTTACGTGGACTGCGGGCAGCACCATGTCAGAGGCTGACATAACATCAAGCATCTAGAACCCCCTTTTGCTGAAGCTACAAAAATTTAGACTGGTCAAAAATTGACATAGGGTCCTCAATGTGCAGGTAAATGTGCATGCATCAGGAGAGCGTGTGCAGCATTGATCATGTACTCACTTGGCTGTAGGCTTTTAAGTTCCTGTGCTGCCAATCTGTGACATTTCCAATGTATTAGACCTCGTTTGGTTTGTTTGGAATGGAGTTCCCTGGTTACTTCTCAGTAAAACCTGGATAAATTTAATTAATTGAATGTGATTTCATCTGCTCTGGTGAGGAATTAAAAGTGCGACCGTTTTAGTGATATTTAAAAAAAAAACAAAAAGGCAAAGCAAAGCAAAAAGAGCTGTGCTTTCATCTTGCCTCCTTTCCCTTCACTGTGGAGTGCCAGTCAAGGGTTGCTCAAAGTTCTGCATAAGCTACAAATCAAGATCTGCCTTTTCACAAGTTAAAAATACCCTGGATGAGCAATTCCCGTCATCTTCTCACTTCAGCTTGCCAATCCCCATTCCAGCTCCTCCTCCTTAAGCTGTTCGAGTGCCAATTTGAGGAGCTTTCTCTGCATTTTTGGCTATCACATTTCTGAGAGATAGGGTGGGTTTCCCCAGGGCCAGCCTGCTTATAGATAGTGCTTGGATCCTTGGCAGGTGGTCTGAAAGTGCAATTGTCATGTGATGGAGCCATATCTTGCTTTATCTTCTCCTAGAAGTACTGCCTCTGGCTCAGAAAGGTCTTTCCTGGAAGATCCTGCTCACATGATTTCAATATTAACTCCAGATGCATTTCCACTGTGATGGCAGTGGAAGTGCTATGTGGATTTTTTTCCATTTGCAGGATTAGAAGTTTGGGCTCAGAAGAGCAGATTGTCCTCTCCATTGCTGCTGAAAGCCAAGAATAGTTCATCTGGAATGAGTGAGGTCCTACCAGTGATAGCGGTAAACCACAGAGATCAAAGTCTACTCTTCCCTCATATTTTAAGCTATACTTCAACCAATATGCAAACTACTTTACCTTCTTTTTCCCTGCTCATAATTCCCACACTTGAAGTCCTGGCTTGAGTCAAAATTAATATCCCCTCTCACTTCAACACAAAGGTCCCTCACACTTCCCAACTGAAAATCCCAGCCATAATTTGTATTTTCAGTGTGATTAATGCATATACCTACAAACCAGATCCTGAATCTCTGTCCCCTGAGTTGCCTGTTCCCTGCTCTTGTGGTTTGTCAGCCAGGGGCAGACAGAGGGGGTGGACTACATGAATGCAAATGCATGGCAGTGGGCAAGCTTGGCTTGACTTGGCTTGTTTGTTCATTGGTGCTGTTTCTGCTGGGCTTGCTCATCAGAGCCAAAATCTCTAGAAAACAGCTCGTGTGATTCATGTAAACACTAGGCAAGTAGGATCCGACTTCCTGAAGGGAGGAATAAAGAGTGGAAAGGGACAAACACTTGGTGGGGATTGGCTGCCCAATGTGGTGCAGTGAAGACAGGGATCACAAGGTATGCCAAAAAGCTCTTTGTCTCACATGCACGTTAGGATATGTAACATTGCTCCTCGCCATCTGTCTCTCCCTATGAACCTCTGCCTCGTTCCCATGTAACGATTCATAGAAGTACCAGCTGTGACCTAACAGGGAAGCCTGAGAAACTTTGCTGTTTTAACCCAGCACTGAAGGGTCAGATTTGGCACCACTGAACACAGTTGCATGTGTGTAATCTTTCCGCTATTGCTCTTTTGCATCTCTTCCCCTAGCAGTCCTGTGGCATTCGTAGGAAGATGAAAGCCACAGTGACAGCTCAGGAGAGGCTGGCAGCTACCAACTATGAGTTTCAGTGGGCTATTTTTTTCTCTCGTTTTTTGCTATTGTTGTTGTTTTGGTTTTCTTTTTTCTACTTTAATAAGAATGAATATCTCAAGGAGAGGAAACCATCAGATGCAGCAATTTCCTAGTCCCTTGTTGCTGATATGGGCCATGAGGACTAAAGCAACTGTCATCAAGATGAAAAAACTTGTGTCAACACTTGTTTCATTAACCTGGCACAAAGCCTATAGACAGTCAGCCAGCTTTGGGGTTCCCTTACAGAGGTGGTGTGTCCCCTCACGGGCTAAAGGTTGGCAACAGAGGTTGCTGGCAGCTAGACCTACGTGTGTGGTTGTGCCTATGTTTACGTTCTAGGTGCCCATGCAGCTACAATGCAGGTAAAGTTACAGAGAGCTCTTCCACAGAGCAGGATTCGAATTCTGATGTTTCATGCTTTCGTAGCAGAGCAAATGCAAAATTCCCTGACCCACAGATTTATGGTGTCACCTCTGTGGAAAACTTGCTTTGAATTCAGAGTCATTCTGAAAAATGAGGGGGAAAATATTTTTAAAATAATTAAAATTTGGTTCTTTAGCTAACCAAAACATGATTAAGAAATCTAACATGATTAAGCTAAACCATGTAATTCAAACCCAAATTAAGCACCCGATTTTAGTATAGTGAAAATAACTTCAAATTGAGATGTTTCATTTTTTAATATCAAGAGAAGCATTTTTCCTTTTTCATTAACAACTACCTGTAGATGTTGTCCACGTGGCTTTTACAGAATATTTCAGTGGATCTCAATCTACATTTTGATCGTTGCAAAAGTGTAAGATAAAATGTTCCGTATGACCATTGCAGGTCAAATTCTGTTCCATGGGTATTTTTCAGGATGCAATAAGTGCCAAGTACAATTATGAGATTTCTCTCTCAAGCATTTGTATTCCTTGAGAAACTCATTGTGAGTGCATAAAACTAGTTCCTCCAAGCTTCATGCTCATCAGTGTTGTGATATTTCAAAAGCCATTTCCCCTTAAAGTTTAAGAAGTCAGAACAGAAGTTTATTGTCTCCTCCCCTTTACAATTGTCATGCGAAGGGAACTCGTCTTTTCGCTGGGACTGTAGCAGCGTATGTTACTGAGACACTTGAAATTTGCACCCAATATCACCAAGAGCAGCAGATGGATCTGTCAGCTGTTTGCTGAAAATGGTGAATATCTTCCCTGGAACATTCATAAGTTGCCTGAGGGAAAATTTCACAGTGGAAACAGTGAGATTTCTCTTTACATAACATTCCTAGTACTCACAAAAGTCTAGGTCCCCCCGCCCGTCAGATTAAAATCCCCATGAAGCAGAAGATGATGAATAGGCACAGCTGGGCTGTGAGGAGGGCATTTCAGAAGTCCTTGGCCAGAGCCTGACCGCAGCCCATCAAAGCTGTAGCAGCGAGCAGCAGATGAACAGTGTCTTTAGGACTTACTGTTGCTTATTTTCACGTTTAAGTGGAGACTGAATTAGGCTCTGATGACTGCTTTGTCTCTCCTTCTGGAGGTCTTAGCAGGCGAGCGAGTAGAGTCTTCCCCATGTAGTCACCTTGAGGGCTATATGGGAGCATTCAAGGTAGGAATTGGAGTTGTCCCAAGTCATGCATCATACCATGCTTGCTGCCTTTGACTGATGATATCCACATCTAAGAGGAGAGCTAATCACAGCTGTGGAGATAAGGGAAATCTGCTGTGCACGTGAACATCTGTAAGTCCCCAGGTAAAGCAGTGTTTGGGCCTCAGGGAAAGGGGCCGTTCTTTGCATTGCAGAGAGGGTAATTTCAACAGTGCAGCTTGGCACTTTTCCTGTCCAGAAGTACTTTGGAGAGCATAAACTGGCTTTCTGCAAATACCTGTGGGCCTGATCAGGGCCCTGTTTGTTGGGCTTTGTTTCAGACAATATGAGTAAGAGCTGATCATGGTGTTCACCACAAAAAGAACAGTCCCCTGAATTTATTACTGTGCTTTCCTGTTTGCTTATAGATACAGTGCAAACTTGGCTGTGTAATTTCATATTGGAAATAAACATTTCAGGCCCAGGGCAGCCTGAATTTAACCAAGGGCTCTCTAGGCTTTCAAGTTAATCTGTGATTAAAGCAAGGTGTGAAATTAAAACCCAATAGCTGTCTCTGAACTATTGCACCCTGGAATAAGAATGTCTTTTGTTCCAAAGGATGTTAAGTAGACAGATGTCAATTAAGATTTGCCCAGGTAGACTCTACTGCAATAAGAATACCTTAGGTTACTGACTTAATTATAGTACCTTTTTAAAATGTATCCTTGTTACTACTGTTTTTTTAATGCATCACAATTCTGCAGCCAAAAATAAAGTTTAAATTGCTTTAGCTTTCATTAAATGAAATAGTTACTTCAAAAAGGAAGTCAGAGGTCTTTCTGAGGGTTGATATGGGCCTAATAAGTGTTTTAAGTTGACTGGTAAATTTGTGTAAAAGCAAAGCAAGACTCGAGTTACTCATGTGAGTCTTAGAGGATTGTTCATCCCTTTTCTGATGGCCTGAGAAATTATTGCTTATGAGTTTATTGCTCCTGTAGGCAAAAAAGGAGAAACTACCATGTCTACATCTATACCAGGGTGGATTTCCATACAATTCCCAAGGCTGAACTCCATCTCTTGTTACATCTTAGCCTTGGAAGCCTGACAAACTTACACATTGGCTTTGTAATAGGAGGCATTCATACATTGGAGTCTAGCCTTTTCTGTCAGTTGAACAAAAGTTGTTAAACAAAGTCTTAGACCTAAAGCAGAAGATTTGAGGTATCTTGAGATTTGAGATAGCTGAGATACACATCAGCTGTGTATAGATACAGACTTTGGATCAATTTTGAACTCAGCTTCATACAAAAAAAAATGTATGTGGTTGGTCTTAATGGGAGCAGACTCCTAGTGAGAGAGCTATTGAACAAGTGCTTGCATGTGTAGGAATTGGTGCCTGGTTGCTGGTAGAGCAGCCCTCTCTTTTGAACAGGAAGAATGAAAGCTCTTGACTCAGGCTGCAAAGAACTGTGTTTTATCTGGGATGTGATTGGAAAAATTGTAACGTGGCTCAATCTGTGCAACAAACCCAAGCCATTTCTGCCTTCTAATAGACCCAGCACCATATGTCATCTGCTGTGGGATGGGGCTTTCTTAGGTGATTAACTGGCAAGAGGGCTCAGTGGGTGACAGCACCTACCAGGAGGGCCTGTGAGCAACAGCTTAGGCTCAGTAAAATAATGCGGGTTTGGGCAGCCGTGAAAGTGTGAAAAGCTTTAAGGCTTTCCTCCAGGGTCTTGTTTTCTCAAGGGAACCATATGGCAAGATCTGCAGACAAAATGGATAATATTTTATGTTCAAAGCAGACATCTAATTGCATCTCCCAACCACTGGGCTACAGCGTATTTACTTCATTCTGTCTTCTGTGACCCAGTGTAATGCTCTCATTTACATGTGTGGGAAGTACAGTGGTGCAACCACCACATCCCACTGGCCTAGCATGTGTCTAGTGAGGACTACAGATGCTCATGCCACACTTCCCTGTAGCAGGGAAAAAAATCTGTGTTTTTCAGATTGATATCTATTTTGGCAGAGTTATGGTAATAATCATGCCATGAGAAATGTGTGAACCATTGTAGCATTGAACATTTTAGGAAAGGGGATGTTGGATTAGGAATCAAGACTCCAAATGGGATCCAAGCTGAAAGGTTTATTGTGCTCATCCAGCAGAGTAGACAGACTGTAGTTAAAATTTGAGAAGGAAAGAAATTCAGTAGCAGCTGGGAGCAAGAAAAAAAGTATGTCATGAGTTGGGCAAGGAAAAAAATACCTGATACAAATTAAGTTCAGAAAAATCAATGTGTACAGGACAGTTAAAGAAGGCATCAAGGTAGTTACTAGACAGAATGATACAAGGAGAAATGCAAAAAACATGAAAGATAGAGCTTTTACTTTTCAATTTTGAAAGGTTACAACTTCAAAAGAAACCCACTAAACCAAAATAAAATGTTTCTCCCTCATGCTGGAGTGATTTGGCCATAGGGGCCAATGTTCTTTTTATAATTTTGTCCTCTGGAGGGTTTGAGTCCTCCTAAAGCTCACTCCAGGCAGCCACTCAAGCTTGTTCACCTCAATTAGCGAGAGGCCTGTGGTGCACTGAAATATTATAAGGAGCCTATAGAGGAACTTGTCATGAGCCAAACAGGTTACTGCCTTGGCAGGATTCCTCTTACTGGTTTGTGAAGATAAAAGGAGGCTAGGTAAAGGTTAATATTTCAAAGCAAATGTCTTGGATTTTAAAATATTTGGTGAAATTATTCAATAGTTCATTCATGTGGAAGTAGTTTCTGTGTATTGCTGTCAAGGTCAATGAAAGCTAAAGCCTGATGCTGACCAAGCAAGCAAAAACTGCCTGTGGGCTCCCTTAGCTTACATACCTGGCGACTCTAAGCAAGACACAGTTAAAGTCTCTGGGGAGCAAGATTGGGAACTCACAGGCTATCTTGGATCAGCTATACTGTTGTTTTAAGTTGTTGGGCTAAACCCCCAGTGTCATCAAGAGAGTCACAGCACATACTTCAGGAGTTTAGATGTGACCCTGGGATGTCACTCTGCTCAGGCACAGGAACTCCTTCCTCTGCAGCTACCCACTCTGAGCCAGAGGATTCATCCCAGACCTCTTGACTTCCACAGCAGAAATCACGCAATAGTGTGCAGGTCCACAAGTCAGATGGTGGATGATGTATTAAGTATTTGTCTTCTCTTTCATCACAAAATTAATATTTAAACATCCGTGTTTTTAAAACAGCTGAGATGTGGGGCACCTGCCAGCTCTCAACTGGGCTGCAGTCATGCTGAGCCAGGGATTTTGACAGAGGTTTGCACAGAGCCTGCTGTGTCTGAACACAAGCGATGTGCATTGCTTGCCATGGCAGCCGGTTCTGTCTGGTTATCTGGGGACACTTAACATGAAGCCGTTCATAGGGGCTGAATGCTTCTGGAAACCAGCTTCTGCTTAGAAGCTTGTGTCATACCTGATGACTCTTCACCCTGAGCAGGCTGTGACTGACAGCAGCTACCGTGTACTCAAGCTCATGTCTCAAAGCATGGAACCTATTTAAGGAGTAAATGTGAATAGCTATGAGGCTTAGTGTGTCTTGTTCCTGATCATCTGATTTTTTTAAGACTTGTATGCCAAGATGCTAGGTGGAAGTGCTCAGACTTCAGTAGCTTATGGAAGAAAAGACAATAAGGAAAAAAGACCTCAAGTAAAGGGAGAAAAATACAAGAATGGGGCATTTGATGAGGTTGTTCAACATGGCTCTGGCAAGTGCAGGCAAGCTCAGACTGTATTAATTCATATGGCGTGGTAGACGTTTTAGACTTATATTTTAGAGGTTATTATCTGTGAGGTGAAAATATCTGTGGATATGCCCTTACTGAAGGGATCTGAGGACAAAACAATCCTCCTAGTGATGTATTTATCTCCAACTTTGAGGGAGAATTAAAAAGTGAATAATCTATTGGTCTTGGCAATAATCTGGGAACCTTAGTAAATGTAATTCACTGGAAATAAGAAATGGGTTTGTTGATTTGCAGTGACCTTGGGCAATCTGGCAATTCAGCATGTGTCCAGTGATGTGTCATTTCTTCATTTTCTGAACAAACTGAGCATGGGCATCTGCCATTCAGGTAAGGAACAGAAAAGGATAACTTCATAAATGGTGTTAATAATTTCCATGTGGTCTTTAGTAAAGTGCGTTTGAACAGTAATCCTCACAGACAGTCTCATCTGCAGTGTTTTCTGAGGTCTCTGTGAAGCTGGGTGATGCAGCCAGTTGGTGCTGGATCAGCATGTGCAGACTTGCACTTAAGGCAAGAAAACAGGTGCAGAAGTTTGATTCCAGGTGCTGTTCCCCTCTGTATGAAGCAAAGGGACTTCTCCCTTGGTGGACCTGGGGGGAAAAAAAAATCAAGGCTATGTCTTCAACGTCAGTTTGAATCTTGCCTTTGTTTCCTAACATTTTTATGTCTGGATTTTGTAGCACACTGTATGACTTTACTGGGCTTGTGAAATGTACATACTCCAACTTAAAAATCTGCATGTTCCCATCTGTAGCCTGAGGATATCTCAAAAGAGGAGATTCAGAAACTGAGGGAAGAAAGGTTACATGAATTTTGCAAACTTTTTCCTTTAAGTGCTTTTTCTTATACTTGAGTGACGCTTACGAATTACTTACACCATGTGCTGTAATTGAATGCATTACACAGTAAAGAGTATCTGCTGTTCTTTGTGTATTTCAATAGCAATTCTTCCCTTATCTATTTTCCCCAGCTTGCCATTTCTTGCGGTAGAGGTTCTGTCATGTGATGCTACTCCATGCAGAAGGAAGTTGAAGCAGCCCTGCGTGCTGCTTTACACCACTGGTAAGCAGTCAGAGGATTTGCTTTGGTCATAAATACGGTTTCACAATGTGTGTCTCTCCTCTCTCTTGCACGTTGAACATGGCATTTCAACAACTGCAAATTCAGTCCTTGTCAGCTGAATTGGCACTCGGATTAATAGCTTGTGTCTTTCTTTGGAGTAGTGTTTTCAGCCCTAGTATTGATCTGTGGTTATTCCAAACTACACTTGCTTGTAAATATGTGTGTGCAGTTTCTGTTAGCATCACTGACTATATCATCTGCACGCTGAGTGAAGGGTAGACTATTAGTTGTCTTATGGATTTTACTGCCTTCGTGCAATCTCAGTGTACTGTTTTCCACACGCTCATAGACCTTTGCAAAATTAGGAACTTTACTTTGTAAGTATTCATGTTTCAGGCTGTTGCATGCTTATTGTTCAAACATCCAAACCCTTGTATCACAGACTACACCTGCATACATCAGTTACCTAAATCTTACTTCTTGTATCACTGAACCTACTTGGCTATTCTTCTGAAATAGTTTGTAAGAGGAGAGGAAAGTAAGGAATATCTCAGTGTAGATTCATATTACAGAGTAGAATCGCCTTGCCTTGTTTTAAGATATTTAAGTTGTCCTTTAGCTCTGCCTTCATTGGGTGGTTCCTTCCATCTTCAAATAGTGATCTAAAATAAATTTCTATCTGTATATAGAAAAGGGGTCTAGACACTTACTTTTTAAGTAGCTAAAGGTATATAAGATGAATCCCTTTCTTATGTTCCTGAAACACTCCTAAGCAATTAACAGTTTTCCTTCGACTCTCTTTCACCCTGTATTTTTCCAGTACCATTAACTTCAGGTACAGGTTTGGGCCCCCTTCCAGGAGCTATGCTTCTTAGTAGTGGGTGTGATTTGTCTCATGTGGGAACTTGGAATAAAATTACCAATAACATACTTACATTCAATTAAATCTGTTTCAACATACACATTATTTAGGCCCTCAGTAGGGAAATCCTCTCTGCCACGTTCAAGGAATGGTAATCGATACATGCTCACTAGTAACATGTCTGCAAATTTCAAAACACTGTAAGGAGTGAGATGATGTAGATGACTTTGTCTTAGTAAATTGTAGTCTGACAGCTTCACTTAGCCGTAATCAATTCCTATCCCTGTTGTTCAAAGGCAAACTGTCGAGCAATTTAGTTGCTTCTGACTCAGTGTCAGAAATCATGAAGCACCCAGTTCTTGGAAGAGAAGCAGTCTGGACATGATTGGAAAATGAGCAGGACAAGTTGTCTGAGGCTACACTGAGGGGAAAAAATAAAATCTTGTCTGAGGTGAACTAAATGGGTGCTCTCACCTCTTAAAACTCCATAACCTAACACAGGCAGAATAACACTGTAAAGGCAAACAACTCAAACAGCTTGTCAACAAAAAGGAAGCCTCAGGTTTGCATGTGCATATCAGGAAGATGTGAAACGTGACTTTTGATTCTACCAAGTTGTTCCCTGCAGGAAAATGTTACCTTTGGCTGCAGGAAGGTCCAGGTAAAGGGCTGAATGAGTGCAAAGGGAGCCCTGCCATCTGGGCATGCAGAGCTTTACCTGTGACCCTGCTCCTGCAGAAGGCAGGCAGGTGTGAAACAGGACAAGTCTTTCATCTGTGTGCACTCACCGGCCAAAATGCTGGAGGCAGCATAAGGCTAGTAGGTGACTAAGAGAGATTATAGCAGAGTCTGTCTGAGAGTCCTTAGCCAGGCCAGCCCATTGGTACTGTGTTTAGGCACCTGTTTTGGCCAGTGCCAAGAACTAAAAAGAAGTGAAGCTTTCTTGTGCTTTTCTTTTGGATGCAGAAGTCAGGGTGCACTTGCATTTCGATGTTGGATATATTTGAGTTGAGACATAGGTATAGGCAAACATATGAGAGACAGAGATACAAAACCCTGTCCCTATAATGCAAATAAGTTGATTGATGCCTACTTCTTTTCCTAATAAACCAATCTCCTGCCTTCCAGTGAGCAGGTAAGAAGTGGCAATAAAGTTGCCTTTATGGCTGGAATAAAACGACTAGAATGACAAATGTGGGTCAAGGTCTGCCAGAGCTCACAAAAGACCCAGAACCAATCAACCTGATTTCCTTAGCTGTGAATACACAAGTCAGACAAATGTATAATGCATCCAGCTCTCTAATGTGTATGTGCAGCCTCCATGCTGGGACTACACTCCAGGCTTTTGAAGTTTAACCAGTAGCCACTGTATTTCTGGTTGTTTAGCACTTGCTAAAAAGGAGCTCAGTAGTACCAGGATGAATTATAATTTTTGCCCTGGGAAAGAAACAGAGAAAATAAAAACCTAACCAGACCGGTAGAAGGCCTTTTGGAATAAGTATTATTTTATAAAAGAAAGATCTAAATAGATCAGACATGATCTTTTATTGTCTTCACAATTGAAGCGTGTCCTGAGAAACAATGCAGTTTTGTAAAGGTTCATAAAAGTAGGAGATGTGCATGAGAATGATTTGAAAGGAATTAATGGATGGAAAATGAAGCATGTGGAGAAATCCAAAACAACACAAAGGTTTAAGCACCCTGTGTGATGCATGTTGCTACTGTAGAATGAAGCAGGCTTTGCAGGTGTCTTTGGTGCTGTGTAATGTGACTATAAAATCTCTACGGATATCCATGATTTCTCTTTTTTATTCCTCCCTTCACTCTCCTATTGCCCATCCCTGCAACTGGTTGATACTAGGAGGGACGGGGGCTGATTTTAGACACGTTAATTATGGGTTACAGAGTTTGCTTTACTTGCCATTTCAGGAGGCTGTATCAACATCCCACCTGGCAGTGTTGTTTACAAGCAGTTTTGCAACCTTTCCATTCCACTCACTTATTTTTGTTATGTGTAGTGGTTAATGATGCCATATGACATTTTAAGTCTGAGTTGGTATTCCTTGTGGTATCTCCTCAGGCCTGTTATGCTTTGGGTGTTTGCATTACCTGTTCAGACACCCACACGTGGTGTGGTTGTTTTCATTTGTGACTGAAGGCAAGCTCTACTCCGGATGTCACAGGAGTATGTTTAGAACTTCCATTGATCTCCTAACTGCAAATAATCATGACAGCTGCAAAACAAATACTGGACCAAAAATGTGGGAATGTGGGCCAGCAGATGCTGTTCAGTTTCCTTCTGAAATGCATAATGTGCGAGTTTGAGGTATAACATATCAATGGCTGAAAAGTTTTAACAAGAAACAAGAGAGGATATAGTTAGGCAAGGATTGTTTGGGAAAAAATAAGCTCCACATCTTCAGCTCTTTGAAAAATAAGAGTGAGGAAAAAGAACAAGCAGCCTGGGAAGTTGGCTGGTGTGTGTGATTCCTCAGCACTGAGGTAGTACTTGATAAAGCTTCTGCTGTAGTTTTGACCAAACATAGGTTTTTGCTTCTCAGTCCTGTTGCTATGTGACAGTCACACAAGTTCACTCGTTTCACCCCAGAGATGGCTGGATCCTTTGTGGAGAGTTTGGGGAATTCATAGACATCCTTGCTAGAGGGCAGGGATGCCATCCGGAGGGACCTGGACAGGCTGGAGAGGTGGGCCCAGGCCAACTTAATGAAGTTTGACAAGGCCAAGTGCAAGGTCCTGCACCTGGGTAGGCACAATCTCAAGCACAAATACAGGTTGGGTGGTGAATGGCTGGAGAGCAGCCCTGGGGAAAAGGACCTGGGGGTCTGGGTTGATNTGGGATAACGTGTAAAACTTGTCCTAATTTGGTTGTTTAATTTTATATATTAGCTATTTGTCAGGAGAAATCAGAGTTTGGAAGAAGAGTTATTTGAAAGTTTAAGTCAAAATTATGATAGATTGCAATATCCAGATTGCAGCATCCTAAGTCCTGGGTCTTTGTGTCCCTTTAATCTTTGGGCTTACTTAAGAAACAGGAAAAAATCCAACATCTGGTCCAATGTGAATGTTGTTTTTATGGGAAGATGGTGATCCAGTGCTTCCCTACAAATTCTGGTTCAACTCTTATCCTTGCCTAACTTCATTGGGTTTAATCCTGGGATAGTCGTAGAGTACATGTTCATATCTATGGGGTGGGTGGAGCTAGCTCCACCACTGCTCCTTGGCATCTGCTCCTCTTCCAACAAGTCCTGCTGAGAGTGTGAGTTCAAAAATTGCCTAGATTGAGCACAGCCAACCTGGTGTCTGTGAGTGTAAGCTGTCGCAACCGCATGTTGCCACACCATACAGAGGATGAGTAGGTCAGTGCTAGTTCTGAAGCTCTGCACTTGTCCTCTTCAGAGAATCCACTCTTTCTACTTCTCTCTGCTTTTTTCCTCCCTCAGTAAAAAGATCAATTTCCCTTCTTCCAGGGGGGGTTTCCAAAGGTAAATGCATTGACAAGTATCATACAGGCATCCACTGCTGTACTGGAGAACTATGTGTCTAAGGGGTTTAGATGTAGATGATTGCTAGTTGAAGCCTGTCCTTAGAGTCAGGAATGCTTTAAAGTCCTTCCTAGCAAAAGCTCTGGTGCTCAATAGAAACTAGTGGTTTATGTGTTTTAAACAATTGCTCACTGTAATTGCTGCCCAGAAGAAATATGTAGGACATAAGCACCATGATCTAAGAGCAATGTGCAATGTACCATGTTGTCTCTGGCCCTGCCAGCTCTCTGCCATTGGCCAAGCCCTGTCTGCAGTAGTGGTGTGCCAGCTAATGATGACAGTGGTGCATCAGTAGCATTGCACAAGCTTTGAAAATGGTGGAAAAAAAAATGTTTCTGGAGTTCATGCCATCATATCACAATTGTTTTGGGATAATTATTGAATACACACAACAGCAGCATTTTTTTCCTCCTGCAAATGAACTGTAGTTGATGTTGCGCTATTTTGGTTTTGTTTTCTGCTTAACATTCCTCTGTAAGTGCAGCTCCTCTGAGGCCTGGAGTGAGACAAAACTGAACCAAAGTGACTTTGTTTTCTCTGTGTAAGAGGATGGACGCTGAGTGATAATGACATATTTTGCGTGTGAGCAGCAGGTGCGAGACCAAGTGTCTACTGCGGATTAAAGTAAATATGTTTTTTTTTCTATATTTAACTGATATGTGACAAAGAAACAAAGTTTAAATGTCACTTTCTGTGGGTTTTTTTGTGTGTCTGTAATTACACATTCTAATGTGCCAAGTAGCTACTCACTGAAGTTCAAATTTACATAGTAAAGTTGTGCATAACAAGATACAGTCTAGCATTCATTGCCGTGCATCTGGGTTGCCTCCACCCAGCAGTTACACTAGCAACAAATGAATGTTTTCTGCTTTCTTGAGTTCACATAAATAGCTGTAAATTCCTATAATTAACTATGATAAGTCACTCCCCACTAATAAAACAAAGATGTGTTTGTTTATCGGTTGTACTTGCATCCACCACTCTTAACATTACAGTGTTGACTGATGTTTTTTCACTGTGTTAAACAAAGCAGAAATATTCCTGTTGGGCAATGCCAGGGTCCCAAGAGCAGCCTCAAAAGCAGGAGCACTGGGCCGTCGCCTTCTGAATGCTCCACTTCTCTGCTGATGGCTGGTTTTTCCTTTGCCCCTTATTGTACTCCTCCAAAAGACAGTAGTGTTTAGATGGGCAGTTAGGGCATTGGGGAGCAAGTAAGGCATCAGATGCAGAGAAGTGAATGCAACTGAGACAGGACCTAAAAATAAAATAAAGCAGTTTCTGTGAACATCTGATTTTCTCTGTGTCAGGCCTACATTTAGTCATGGGTTATTTGTGGCAAAGCTGGTCCAAACTTCACTGCCGAAACTATTTTTTCTGGCCTTCAGCTAGATTGGTAGCAATACATGAGAAATATTTGTGACATTTTTCTGCTGAAATCTGATTTGGTTTAGGGGGGATTTGTTTATGTTTTTCTTTGTGTGTTTAGGTTTTGGTTGGGGTTTTTTGAGGTTGGGAGCACCAATTTTTACCCAGAGGGTCATTTTCCTTCTCAATTATATTTTTATTTTATAACCCCACTCAGTGTTTGATGGCAACTCTGCTTCATTTATTTCTTAACACTTGTTGTCTTCTGTGTGCTAGAGACTGTGCTCACGTTGCCTCTGCTGTGGCAGGACATCTTTTTCACAGCTTTCAATGTCTCAGAAGTGATACGTCGTAAGAGATGCTGATGTCAGAACTAAATTAGGCACCCAAATTACAACTCCCATGAAATACTGAAAAGGCGGGAGTAAGGGGGTAGGAAGTAGAACAGTGACAGTTTTGTTTTGCCTGAATTTTCCATGGTGAAGTATTTCATAAGTTATGTCAAATTGGAAAGCTGGTAATATATCTCTCCGCATGGGAACGAGATCTGTGGTCTGCAGATTACTTGAGAGTGGCTGTGTGATAGTGGCAGGATACTGGTAGCCAGAAATGGAGGAGATTCTCTACTCTAGCATCTCCATGCCATCTTCTCCCCAGCATGTGGGCCTGTTAGTTGTATTATGAGCATTTGTCAAAGATTTGCTCTTCAGAGAAAAGAGCTGTGATATAGAACTTGGTACCTACTGGCTGGAAGAGATAAAGAGTTGACCACCTGAAACAGCAAGGGTGCTCAGAAAGTGCAGTGTGAAATTTGGGGTCACTGATGATTCAGTGGTTGTTCATCATCAAAAAAAAGTAGGAAATTACTTTCTTTTAGGCTGGTTTCTTTTAATAGCAAAAATAAGTCTGTCTCCTAGGTTTTAAAGGCAGACTATATGTAGCTGCTTCTTTCCTTATGGATTTTGTTATACATAATTACCATGCATGAACAGCACAGCACATGGATTATACAGCAAATTCTGTTTTAGCCATGCAAACTCCCAGTGACACTGTGGGCTCTAACAGCTGTGAAGATGTGATTACAGACTTTCATGTTAATATTGGGTGCCTTAAAGACTGCTGAAGTTTGTTCCCAGGTCAGCAGAACTAGAACAGACTGGTTAAGACTCCACTAAAACAAAGAGATGATGTAGAGGATTTTCTGTGAAATATAGATAAAATGAAAATCATGACATTTCTTATATTGCTGAAAGAGTTAACTCTTCAATCTCCACCTCAGACCAAGGCACAATTCACTCCTAGGTTCCCAGATTGTCTTTATCACTCGGTCTCTTATGATAAATTATTAGATTTGTACTTACATTGTTATTTACAGGCTCTAAACTAGCTGTGGCCTCATTATATTAAGTTGTAGCATTTTGAATAAAGCCAAAAGGTAGAAGAGAAAGTCATTCCTCATTTTGTATTGAGAAACTGGGGCAGAGGGAGGCACAGTGACTTGCTGCCCTGAAAGGCTGTGTCTCCCAGCACTGCTGCTGGCACCGCTGGCAGGGCAGCTGGCACGCACCCGCCTGTGGCTGAGCTTTTACACCCTACAATGGGTAGAGCCAGCATGCCGAGCTCAGCCTGGAGCTGACTGGTTCAGTTTTAAATAGATTTAATCTTCCTGAAATAAATGCAGACTCCTCTCCCACTCCTCTCTAAGAAACATATCGATGGATCAATGGAAATTTTCAGCTGTAAACCCTGCCTTTGGATAAAAACAGTCAATGGGGTTGCTCAGAATTTCTGCCTTTTATTTTAAGTCCTCTTTTCATATTCTTTCCAGGAGGGAGAATAGAAACATGACAGTTGGGAAACATGAACTTCTCTCTCCTCTGAACTCCAGGCTTGCCCTGGGACCAACCTATTTTACATGAGCTCAGTACTACTAGAAAAGGAAAAACTAAGGAAAAGGCACCAAACAAAGAAACCCACTTAAAATACCGCAGCTCAAAATACCACAGACCCTCATTTGTCTGCAGTCCTGCTCTGTTTAATGGAACCTCCTGTGTCCAATTGACCGTATATTTTTATTAATCTTTGTGATTTTGTCTAATGATCCTGTTATAAAGACATCACAGCACATGGCACAAGGACAATGCACATAAAAAGTTAAGAATGCATTAAACTACTGGCCATTGATTAGTGTTCTCGATGAGCTTAAATATTACCTGGGAAAGGCTTTCTATCAAATTCAATTGGCCGCAAATGCATTAAGCTTAATGAAAGTCAAGATTTGGGTATATGTGAATAGTTTTTCTTAGAGGAGGTGCCCTTGCTATCCACCCACCTGCCCCAGTGGAAAGGGATGGCAAATGGCAATGTCTGTGACCCCATAGAACTCTGACCCAATTCCCATTCCACTTAGTTTGCTATAAATCTGGAGGAATACCACTGGCATCAGTTAAATTGCACTGGTCTTGATAGTTCTTGTGAGCCACAAATGTAGAGGAGATGAAAGATATTATCTGTTCATGAAATCAGGGAAAGTGTCCATCCAGAGGATCCTGCAGCAGACTTTGGGGAGGGAGGGCAACCTGGTTTTCTCCAGATCATTAAATAATTCAGTGGCACAATCAGGAACTAAGACCAAGTCATAGTAAAATGCTCCACCAGACCTTCACAGGAGCTCAGGTGGGATATGTGTAGTTGTCAGATACTCCATAGTAATCAGAGCACTGTGTGGTGAGCAGAAAGATTTTCTCCTTCCCATGAGCTAAGCTAGATTCCAGTGACTGGGAGCGTAGGTGAAAAGTTACTGCAGAGTAGGAGCGTGATGCAAACTCATACACTAGCTTGCCCTGAGAAGGTACCAGATTCACACAGCAAACCCCTTTCTTGCAGTTTAACCACAAAAGCATAATTTCTCAAAGTTGGTGTGTTCTTTTGTGAAATTTCTCAAACAGTCACGAGGAGATTGTTTGAAACAGAGATGTGATATTTTATCTTTCATAAGATGCAGATCACCTACAAATACGACAGACACCTTCCCTGTGGTGTCTAGGAGGCACAATTTCGTTAAGAGCCCCAGAGGCTGCAGCATGTGAATCCACTGTCACTTCTTCTTGGACTGTAACATAGTCTTCAGCTTCCAAACTTATTCTGTGCTGCTCTCCAGACTTACTTAATTTACAGTCATTTACATACTGGTTACCGCACATATTTTGTTTGGCACCATTTTTTTTCCAAAACCTTTCCGTAAAGCTAAAAATACAACACACTGAACAAACCCCTCCGTTACTCAGAGAGAAAAATGTATCACTGAAACTCAGGCAAGTGTGTTGTGAGGTGTTCATTTTAACTCCAGCTCCTGTCATAAAATCCTGGGGGGAAAAAAAAAA